>CAUYQG010132876.1:0-10847 GCA_963574415.1 Tarsius wallacei
TATAGTGAACCTTGAACATCCAACGTAATACTATAAGAAAATGACTGACAGTGGTGGGAAATTACGGGGAGGGGAGGGGAGGGGGGATGGGATTAATGATACTCAATATCTGTCTGGGGATGGGGAGACACCTCTTATCACCAAGGGTGTCTGAACGAAGCATATTTGTATACCTGATTCTTAACCGTACCCCACAATATGATAATAAAAAATATTGATTAATAAAAAAAAAAAAATCTTCCGGCCTCGTGATATTCTGCCTTTGTGTGACCCCCTCCCCCTTAGTTTGGGCTGGGCATATTGTCTAGATAGTAACAAATAGTAGGTGACAAGTAATAAAATATTTCTTCTGAGATTACACACATAAGACTGTGGCTCCCTTCTTTGGCATTCACTTTCTCCTTCTCACTCTCTCTAGATTGTTCATGAGAATGTACTGTAGAGAGACCCTTGTAAGCTAACTCAGAAGATCTACTGAGGCTTGCCAATAGAGAAAGATTGGAAGTTTCTTCCCTTAGTCAAATCCTGAGATGCCTTCAGACTCAGTCACATCTTGACTGCAGCCTTGTGAGGTACTCAAAGCCAGACTGTCCAGCTAGGACACTCTAAGCCAGACTGTCCAGATTTCTGACTGAGAAACCCTGAGATAATAAATATCTGATGTTTGAAGTCACTAAATTCCAAATGTATTTTGTTGTGTAGCAATAGCTAAGTAATATGTAGACCTTTGCTGGAGGGAAGACAGGACATCCAAGAGAAATCCTCTAATTTGCCGAAATCTGGAGACAGAGTTGGAGAACAAAGAGAAACCCTCCAATACTCTGGGTCTTACACAAAAACCATAAATAAAGAGAAAGTATTGAAAGTAGCCAGATAAAACAGAAAAGAAATATTACATGAAGGGTGACAATGATAAAAGTGATGGCCAACTTCTCATTTGAAAACAAAAAATTGAGACTATAGGACAATGGAATAACGTATTTAAAGCCCATTTTTTAAAAGGAGAAAGAAAAGTCAAACCAGAATTCTATATCCTGCAAGTCAATACATAGAAAGTAAGATGTGAATGTGAAAGAAAGAATGAGAAAATTATAGGATTGGTTCAGGAGGCCCAGTAACTAAAAAGAACCCTAAAAAGAAGTTCCAGAGAGAAGAAAAGAGAGAAAATGGAATTATCAATAAAATAATGAAAGATATTTTCTCAGAAATAAAGAATGTTTAAATAGTGAACAGGCTCACCTAGTGTGTGTGTGTGTGTGTGTGTGTGTGTGTGTATGTAGATATTTGAAACCTATATAAAAATACCTCAGACCCTACTATCTAGACATTTTGTAATGTAGTGACAAAAAATATGCAGAGAGAAAGAAAGGAAAAAGAATAATCAGAAGTTCATTAGTTATTATATACCTTATTCACTTAATTACATTCTTGGAAGCTAGAAAACAATGAAGCAGTTTCTTCAAAAATCAAGCAATTTTTATCTAGAATTCTCTTCTCAATAAAACTATTAATTGTGAGAGTGGATTAAGAAATTATCAGAACTTGAATACTCTAAAATATTACCCTTTATACTCTCTCTTTCAGGGAAACCTCTAAAGGGTATATTCCATCAAATTGATGAAGTAAACCAAAAAAGAGGAAGAAAGAAATCCAAGAAATAAGAGATTCAACATATCAAAATCAAATGAAATCCTCATGATAAGGGTAGGACCCCCAAAGGACAGCTAGTCAACAGATTATAAACTCCATCTGTCCAGCTTGGGGCATCTCAGAAACTATGAGGATCTCTTTAAGCTGATAGCTGTAACAGAATACCCAATGTGTCTCAACTTCTTACCATGAGAATTTCATACCTGAAAGAGTTTGGTTGTAAAGTAATAAGCTCATAGAAAATAAGCTACAGAAATACAGTATGTTTTTAGGTAACAAAGTAATCAATGGACATACTAAAGCAGACATGGCTACTGATCTGACCAAAATTAAAGTATACTGGGAAAAGTGTAGAATGGGTAGGTAGAATGGGTAGAAATATGTAAAGAATCAGTGAAAAGCAGCTAAGATGCATTATTATTTTGGGGGAAGTCTTTATATAACATCTAAGACTAAACATTTGAGATTATAACAATCTAAGTATGTTCTTTTGATAGATGCAGTCAAATAACAGAAGATTTGGTTCACAACTTTAAATCAGTCTCTTAAAAGAAATAGAAAATATGGTGGGATTTCTGTAACACGATTTGAAAACTATCTGACCCTTTAAATTATGGAACATAAGACTATAAAAATATATAAGACCAAAAAGAAGAAAGAAGAACTAATATTACAAGTTCTATAGAATTAAATGACAATGACAGTACCACATTTCTTAATGAAAATACACACACATATACAGACATACAAACACACATGAACATATATGCAGGCACAAACATACACATATATACATTTCAATATACAAAGATACGTGCAAATATACCGACAAACTTAGATGCACAATTATATACATATGGCACTTACTTATATACAAATAATTATACGTATGCACACACAACCCTACATGTATATATGCATATACATACACACATGCTACATATCACACACATGCACACAAACATCTACAGGTGTGTACACCTGTCTGTATGTATATGCACATACACTCACATATACATCTATATACACACATATCCCCTGATACACATAAAACCATACACGAACATAAAATCCTGAACTTATAAAAATAAATGTATTTAAATATGTTAATGTATGAGGTCTGATAATTAAGTTTATGAACTCATCCTAGAAAAAGTGCTACATACCTTATTGCTGAATATCACTAAAGTCATCTTCAAAGTACTCCCCCTGGGAAGCTATGCACTGATGCCAGCACCTAGTCCACATGTTAAGGCAATTTTGGAACTCTTTCTGGAATGACCATCAGAGCTGTCATCATATTACCCTTGATGTCCTGAATGTCATCAAAATGTCTTACTTTCAATTTTTCCTTTATCTCTGAGTAGAGAAAAATGTCATGAGGGGCCAGATCAGGTGAATGGAAAGGATATTTCCTCTATTCTGGCTACAACTCCCTCACAGACAGTGCTGTGTGAGCTGGGGAACTGTCGTGATGCAGAGCTCCTTTGTGACCATTTTTGCATACATCCTTCTCATGCCAAGATATTTAGTTAAGATTTTCCTGTTTCTCTATTGATGTTTATTTGGTCTGTTATGCTTCTCACAATCAGCCAATGATTTTGATGCACAATTTGAAGAATTTTTGCAATGTTTTTGTCAGTTCTGCTCGTTACTGGCCATCCTGACTTCCCTTCATCAGAGATGCTTTCTCTACCCTTAGAAAAAATGCTTAATTCATTTGTACACTGCTGTTTTCTTCATGGAACGATCCTCATAAATTTGGACTAACATGTCCCTGATTTCACTTCCACTCTTGCCAAATTTAACAGGAAGTTTAATGTTTGTTCATTGCTCTAATTCAAGCTCTGACATTCCTCAACGGCACACAAAAACATGCAACAATAATGAATGTCACTCAGCAAGACACCGCCACACATTGACACGAGCACAGCTATAAGACATTGATACACTAAGGTTATGAAACTTTACTAAGTTGTTTGCACAGTGTTACCAATGTAAGTGCTCAGTGACAAGTTTACAGACTTGTCAGATTTTGTATAAAGAAGTTTTTTTGGCTGGAAACAGTGAAAATATTAGCAATAGTGTTATAAACAGCAATCTTAACCTAAATGTAAGATTGGGATGTATTTATTTTTTAAGTAGTTTTTCAATATTTCCCAAAGTTGTATTTAGAAAAAAACCATTTTGAGTCAAAATTTTGTAGCAGATATGACTTATTTCTGTAGCAGAGTGATTTGGTCTACATTACTGTTTCTGAATCTGTATTTCTTACAAGCATAATCATACAGAATGACCTTTTCTAGACTCTACTTTCCCCGCCTTTTTCTGTAGTCTCTTTGAACATTTCTCTCTTTGACAAGAAATATATTTTTCCTTTAAATCTTTTTATCTGTTAGAGAATGAATTCAAAATGTTTATAACAAAATAAAGCTAAGGGGTTATGTACAAATTATTACAACAATGGTTTTTGCAATTTTGAACTTTCTGTAATAAAATGTTTTGGTTAAATTACTTGCAATTTAATTTGAAAACTGGACTTAACTGGTTCTAAATCTTTGTCAATTATTCACAAAAGCATCTGAGGGAAGGGATCTTTAGAAAGAAAGGGAATGAGAATAAACAGGGAAAGTTTTGAGAATCTACACTGTCTTAGCATGGTGCAGATCCTTTGCATTCTTCTTTAAATGGTAAAGAGATCTGACTCCCTTGGTGTGGAAAGAAATGTGGTTTGTATATGTATGTTTAACTTTGAAGCTGCTCTGCAAACTCTCTGGGGAATTGTTATTTAACTTTAGAAAACTGCTTTTTGTGTTCATTTACAAAACTCAAGTGCATTTTGAGAGAAAATCAATTTTAAAATGTGTTTTCTCAGTTAAATAAAACTTGAATTCTGTAAACAGTGGTGGCTAAGCCCCACAGGATGATAAAGCCTTGGGCTGGTTGGTGTTTGTTTCCGGGGGAAAGCAGCTAGGCCTTAGTAATCACCTGTATCCCATGGGCCTAGGTGACCTATTAGAGAAGCTGGCATGCAGATCCACCATATGTCATGTATTAACTAGCCAAAGGGAGGCAGCAGGGCAATGTGGCTGCGTGCCTTCTTTCCTGAAATTTCTAAAAGTCTCTGCCAGCATATTAATATCTGAATTAGTCTGTTTTTTGTTGCTTATAACAGAATATCTGAAACTAGATAATTTATTTTTTTAAATGTATTTCTTACAGTTATGAAAGCTGAAAAGTTACAGGTTGAGGGGCTGTATGTGATGGGAGCCTTCTGGCGGGGACCCTCAAAAGATCATGGAAGCAGTACAAAGTATCTGTCACATGCTAGCTCAGGTCTCTCTTGCCCTTCTTATAAAACCATCAATCCCACTTCAATGGTGATTCATTAATGCATTAACCATTTAATCCATGAATGAATGAATACATCCATAAGGGTGGAGCCCTCAGAATCCAGTCACTCTTATATGCCTCACCTCTTAATATTTCCACATAAGGGATTAAATTTCAACATGAGTTTTGGGGAGGACATTTAAACCATAGCAATAACTTAGGAGTAAAATGAGATGTAGATTTAAAAGTGTGTGCCTCTTTCTATCAGTTTATTGGTGACTACTGAGAGAGCTGTATGTTTTGGGGGGGTATTCAATACTGGAGTGAGGGGATTCTGAAAATTTTCCAGGCTTAGTACAAAAAAGTGTTGTAAATTAGCTATGTTAATTATGGGTACAGATTAATTATAGGGGCTGTTATACCAGAAACACTGATCTTCATTAGTCGTGTGAACTTGAGCAAGTCAATTGAACTTCAATTCCAATTTCCTCAGAAATCCTTACTTCACAAGGTTGCTAGAAAGATTACATGAGATAATGGATATAAAAGCATACTGTCTGTCTGGGTGTTGTTCAATAAGCACACTTTTTTCTTTGTTGGATTGATCTATTTAGTTTTAAGTGGTTTTCTATATATAGTAGCCCCCTGTTATTTACAGGGATACATTTCAAGATTCTCCTAGTGGATGCCTAAAACCTTGGATAGTTCTGAACTCTAAGTACACTATGTTTCTTTTTGTTGTTGTTGCTAAAGTTTAATGTATAAATTAGTCAGAATAAGGCCAAACACAGTGACTCATGCCTGTAATTGAGAGGCCAATGTGGGAGGATCACTTGGGCAACATAGCAAGACCTCATCTATACAAAACAAAAAACAAAACAAAACAAAACAAAACAGGTGTGGTGGCTTACACCTATAGTCCCAGCTACTTGTGGAGACTGAGGTAGGAGGATCACTGGAGGCCAGGAGTTCAAGGCTGCAGTGAGTCATGATTGTGCCATTGTACTCCAACCTGGGCAGCAGAGAGAGAACCTGTTTCAAATAAATAAAAAAAATAAATAAATATTAGTTGTAGTAAGAGATTAACAAAAACAATAATGTGATAGAACAGTGATAGCAATATCCTATAATAAAATTTATGTGAATGTGGTCTTTCTCAAATATCTTATTGTATTGTACATACCTATTTCCAGTCCTTGATTGACCATAGGTAATCAAAACCAGGAAAAGCAAAACTGCATCCTGTGAGGGGAAACAACTGTGAGAAATTTTAGCTTTAGACATCATTTAATTGTTTATTTCCATAAGTGACATAAGATAATAGAAAAGAGTCAAATTTTCCCTCTAATGTTCAGACTTTTTTCTTCGGATAAAAATATAGAGAATGCTACTAGGCCTGGAGACAAATAAATATACCTCCACGCCAATTCTATTCATGTGGAATTGATATTTCTAGACCTATAATATAAACTGGTTTACAAAAAAAATTAATAGCAGAAATTCCAACATTGCTAAATAAAGTATAACATGTAGCTGAACACAGATAATTTTGGATCTTTAAATGGAGACCTAAGCTTCATATATCCAGCTCTCTTTGCAAAGCCTCTGAACACGAACTTGCAGCCATTCATGTGAACAACCAGGACAAAAAACAAAACTTCCAACTTTCCTGAGTTGGAGTGAGTATGACTTTCATAGAATTTCACCCATCAAGAGTGGGGAAAAATAGTTAAGAATTTAGAAATATAATTAAAAGAATATGAAATTTGGAGTTGTTTTGTCTAAGTTTAAATCTTTGCTCTTTCATTTTTTGGCCACATGACATTGAAAAACTACTGAGCATCCCTGGGCCTTAGCTTCTCATTCATAAAGTGGAACTGGAAATAAATATGTTTTAGGATCACTGTGGAAAACATAGTAACATATGTAAAATATTTGGCACAATGCCTGGCATACATTGGGAGCTCACTGAATGGAGAAATATAACTATATGGATCTTAGGTACTATACTACAGCATTTAGTAAGTTTTTCATTTTTATTTTTTATAAACTTGAATTATATATTAGATATTATCATTCTTTGGAACAACTTTTTCATGCTGAAATTTCATTACATATGTAAATCTGAGTTATATTTTTTCTAACTCCCAACATGATTAGTGCTTTGCCAAGTCACTAATTACTGAATTAGCAAAAACAGCTGGTTTAAATCAAATCATCAATGGAAGTTAAGGTGAGGAATAGCAATGTCAGAGCAGCATTGATTTGAACAACACACAAGCATCCTGTGTTTAACCTTCAAGCTCAGATCACACAGTTAGAAAATCCACCATTGATGCTAATTGAGAAAAGGAGAAAATCAAATAATCTATTTACTGAGCAGAAAAAAATAGATCAGCATTATTGGGCAACGACCCTCTTCAAATAAATTGTGTTAACACTATTTAGAGTCTATGAAGCCAAAAGCTCAAGGTCTTTAAGAGGTCAACGGTTACTTTCAAACAATCAAACTGGGCAAATAACCAACCACTATTGAGCCTCTTCTGATTGCCAGGCCCTGTCCCTGTGTGATGGGAAGGTTCCTGGGAACCTGATTTCTAGAAATGCTAAGGTAGTGGCAGACCTGTCATTTTATTGACAATGGAGAAGAAAGAAATTTTTCTAGTTAAGAGACATAGAGGAAAAAGTTTAGCAGGCAATTAATTCTTAAATGACCTAATATCTGGGTTTATGTTTTATCTGGAGATTCTTTGTTTCTCCTATTTACCATCAGGTTGAAGAAGTCTTTCCTCTACAAATGCCCATGAGACCAGAAAAAAAATCACACTGCATTTAGCAGAATGTTTGGAAAGTAAACCAAAAGAGTAATAATTGCTCAAGAAACTGTCATTAGTGACAGTGCCTAAGAATATATTGATGTGACTAGCGACATGTAGTTGCAGCCCAACTTCTCTCTCTTTCCAATTGGCTTCCTTCCCTCCTTAGTTATCAATCCAAGAACACATTCTAATGAACCTCTTGTACTTTAATCTTTCAGAAACTGTTTCCCAGAGAACCCAACCTACAAGAGCCGTGGTGATCTGAATATGTTAAACAGGATAAGCTATTTTCTTTGGGGGTTCCTCAGTTTAACATACTGTTTCGAGAATGCTGTATGATAACAGAGACTAAGAGTCTTAAAGGAACAGAAAGAAAGGAAAGAGCATGGAGGAAGATTTGTTGGTAGACCAAACTCTGTAGGACCAAGGTAAACTACTTTTTCTTCACACAGTGAATTTTTCTTTATGTTAGAGTATTCCTACCACAGAAACAAAGAACAGAGTACCACATGTACTCACTCATAAGTGGATCCTGAACATTTACCATAACACTATAAGAAAGGGATTGGCAGTAGTGGAATACTGCTGGGTTGGGGGTCGGGGGGAGACAGCATCAGTAAGGGTACCTGATCTCAAACCAGGCAAAGTGAGGGGCCAAAAGGAGGCCCAAACTTTACCTGTATGATGTCTAATTCCCACATCTTTAAAATAAAAAATATATATAAAATAAAATACAAAAAAAGAATATTCAATTTTCAAAATAACTCTATATAGTTATAAAACTACTTATATTAAAGACAGAAACACAGAGACTTAGGGGCAAAATATATCACCTAAGTCAGACACTGTTCATGCTGTACATAGTATACAACTGACACCATCCACTCGACAAATTCCACTTTGAGTTATGGACAGATAATGAAAAGGACAAATTCAGTTACTATTCAGTCTTCCATCATAGGTTTTGGCTACTGTTTTTGTGCTTCTGTATTCTTGCTTAATACAGAAACCAGGTGATAATGAGAGAAATAAAGACGGGTGGAGAAAACATCTATCATCCAATGAGCAGGAGTTTGTCTTACTCCTTGAGACAAAAAAGGAGTGCCTTCTGTTTATCTTCTAGAATAATTTACTATCATCCCTTTAAGGTTGAAAAATATATTTTTGTTTTATTTTACATTTATCTTTTTATACTGGCACTTCAATTCTGCACACTCAAAATTTTTTAAAGAAAAAGAGAGGCATATTTGGAACATATGTGTGTGTGTGCATGTATGTGTGTGTGTATGTGTGCATGTATGTGTGTGTGTATGTGTGCATGTATATAAATGCATGTGCACAGTTTGGCAAGCATGCACACACACTTGTCAGAAAGGCATAGTTTTGGTAAGCATTTGAGACCTTAGGCACTACTAAAGACAACCAATAAGATAAGAACACAAGTCAGGAAGGACAGAATCTGCTTCTAACTCGATGCTATAAGGAATTGCTGACCTCCATCACTGTAGAAAAATCTCTTAATCTCTCTATTAGATGTATGTACAGATTGGTGGTGAATTATTAAATCTGATTTAGAAACATAAAGAAGCATTAATAAGAAGAAAACATTTAAATTGGACCTTGAGAGATGAGAAGGCACTTTCCAGGTGAATAATCGAGTGAAAGAAAGATAGCAGTGGATGCCTAGAGAAAGGTCTGGGTCAGACTGTGAAATGCCTTTTATAATTCAAGAAGTTGGACTCTAGACTGAAGGCAACAGGATTTCCTCAAAAGTAATCTCCTGTACATCATCTCACACAATACCTGGCATAATTAGATCTTATTTTAGAATAACAATTCTAGCAATAGAGTGGAGGAAATGTTATACATTGGAAATGATGGAGAAAAGGAATCTTAGAGTCTTCTAAGAATTCTAATTTACTGCACTTTGCTTTGTATTTTCCAAACACAACTCAAGTCTGCATCATAACAGTGGCAGAAAAATTACAATAAATTTTAAGGGATGAAACAAATCAAATCATTGAGTTATGCAAATCTTGAGGCAGTCATCTACCTCCACATATTTTAAACATCAAAACTTGATGGTTTTTTATTGCAATTGCAGTTATGCATGCTAGAATTTGAACACGTGGGAGCATCTATCCTTAACATAATAATTTAGCCTTAGTAATGTTGAATTTCAGGGTTGAAATAGTCCTGGTGCTTCAGGATTTAAATTCTTCCTGTAGCACCCCTACAAGTGTATTCTGCAGGATGAACTACAAGGAGGACATCTCTTTATTTCTCTAGGAAGCCCATTCATTCATAGAACTCCAACTGTTAGAGTTCTCTTCCTCACATTGAACCAAGATCTTTCAGCACAGTTCAGAAGAATTGCAAACTCTTACATGATAGCATCTAGGATACTTTTGTCCTTGGCTCTCTTCTCTTTCTGTATGTTCTTCCTCTTCAGGATTATTCACATTCACGACCTTGCATCCCATACTATGTTGATGACTACCAATCCACATCTCTAACCTGGGTTTCTTTTTTTTTTTTTAATTTTTTTTTATTATGGTATTATGGGGTACAGTTAGGGGTTAGACATACAAAAATGCTTCATTCAGGCACCCTTGATGATAAGAGGTGTCTCCCCATCCCCAGACAGATATTTATCACCATTAATCCCATCGCCCTCCCCCCCTGCATAGTTTCCCACCACTGTCAGTCATTTTCTTGTGGTAGAACGTTGGATGATCAAGATCTACTATATGAGTGAGAACATGTGGTACTTAGTTTTTTGTTTCTGTGAGAGGTCACTCAGTATTATGGACTCTAGTTCCATCCAGGTTGCTGCGAAATTCATGATTTCGTTCTTTCTTATGGCTGCGTAGTTCCATTGTGTATATATACCACATTTTTTTTATCCAGTCCTCTTTTGATGGACAGCATGGTTGCTTCCAGGTTCTTGCTATTGTGAACAATGCTGCGATAAACATACGTGTGCAGGTATCTTTTTTATAGAGTGATTTGTGTTCTTCAGGGTATATTCCCAGTAGGGGGATT
>CAUYQG010132878.1:0-14239 GCA_963574415.1 Tarsius wallacei
AGCGCGCGCCTGTAGTTCCAGCTACTCGGAAGGCTGAGGCGGAAGGATCGCCGGAGCCCAGCAGGTGGAGGCTGCGGTGGCCGGGAGCGGCCACTGCACTCCAGTCTGGGCGACAGAGTGAGACTCCAACTCAAAAAAAAAATAAAAATAAAAATAAAAATAAATTATGAGTGTTGGATTTTGTCAAATGCTTTTCTGCATCTATTGAGGTAACCATGTGGATTTTATTTGTCCTCTGTTTTATTAATATAGTATATTAAGTTGATTAATTTCCAGATGTTTAAACAACGATGAATTCCAGGGATAATTCCCAGTTAGTTATGGTGTATAATTTCCTTTACTTACTATGGATTTTTTTTTTTGGATAGTATTTTGCTTAAAGTTATGTGCAAATATATTCATAAGGGATAATGATCTGTAGCTTTGTTTGCTTTGCTTGTTTTCTCTTTGTTTTGTTTTGGTTTAAGAGTAGATTGAGTTGAGAAATGTTCTATTATATTTATTTGGAAGACTTTGTGAAAGTTTGACATTGATTCTTCTTTAAATATTTTGGTGTAATTCACTGGTGAAACCACCTGAGCTTGGATTTTATTTTGTGGAAAGTCTAACTACTCTTCAATCTCTTTACTTGGTACAGGCTTATTGATATTTTCGATTTCTTCTTGAGTCAGTTTTGATAGTATATTTTGAGGGATTTGTCCATTTTATATAAGTATCTAGTTTGTTGGCATAGAGTTGGTTATAGTATATAGTCTTATCTTTTTTTATTTATTAAGATCAGTAGTGGTATCTCTTGTTTGTTCCTGATTTTAGCAATTTAATTTTTCTTTAATTTTTTTTTCAGTCTGGATAAAGTTTTGTCAATTTTGCTGTTTGTTTGTTGTGGTATTGATAGTCTCTTTCTTCCTCTTCTCTATTTCACTCATTTCTGTTCTAATATTTCTTATTTCCTTCTCTTTGCTTAGGATTTAGTTTCCTCTTCTTTTTTTAATTTCTTAAGGTAGAAGCTTAGGTTATTGACTTATGATCTTTTTTTAAAATTGGTGTTTAAAAATGACATATTTACTTTTAAGCACTGCTTGCATTGTATCCTATAAGTTCCAGTGCACAGTATTTTGTTTCTTTCATTTGAAAGTATTTACTAATTTCCTTTTGATTTTTTTCTTTGACTCATTATTTGGAAATGTGTTATTTTAATTCCCGCATAATTGTAAATGTTCCAAATTTCCTTATGGTTTCAATCTCTAACTTAATTCCATTGATGTCTAATTTAATTCCATTGCAATCAGAGGACATCCATTGTATACTTTCAGTTTTTTTGAGAATTTTGGGTCTTGACTCAAGAATTTTGAGTCTTGTTTGATATCCTAGTTCATTTTGGAGAATGTTCCACATGCTGTTGAGAAGAATGCATATTCTGCTGTTGTTGAGTGTTCCATAAATATCTGTGAGATCTAATTGGTTTATAGTTAGTTTAAATCTTTCATTTTATTATTGATCTTTCACTAGTTGTTCTATCTATTTTTGAAGGTGGATTATTGCACTTCTTCAAATGTTATTGCTGACTTGTCTATTTTTCTGTACAAATTTCTTTCCTTTTTTTTGAGTTGGAGTCTCACTGTCACCCAGGTTGGAGTGCAGAGGCATGCTCACGGCCACCACAGCCTCAACCTACTGGGATCAGTTGATCCTTCCACCCAAGCCTTCCAAGTAGCTGGAACTACAGGCAAGTGTCACCATGCCCGGCTAATTTTTTTATTTATTGTAGAGATAAGGTCTCATCAAGTTGCCCAGACTGATCTTGAACCTGTGGGCTCAGTCAGTCCTCTCACCTCGGCCTCCCAAAGTGCTGGGATTATAGGCGTGAGCCACCATGCCTGGTCAATTTTCTTACCCTGTATTTTGGAGTTTTGTTTCTAGGTACATATATGTTTTTAATTTGTATATATTCTTGTTGGATTTAGAGTCTTTTTGCTATAAAATTTCTTCATTATTTTTTAGCAACATTTTCAGTCTTATATTTATGTCTTGTCATATATTAGTATATCCACTACAGCTCTTTTAGGACTGCTGCTTGCATGGTATACCGTTTTTTTTTCATCTATTAGTCTTCAGAGTATTTAGATCTTTAAATCAAAAGTGTTTTCTTATGGACACATAATTAAAACGTGGAATTTTTAAAAAATCCAATCTACCAGTCTCCGCTTTTTTGATTAGAATGTTTAATCAATTTACATGTAATGTAATTACTGATAATTGCAAACATAAAAATGGCAAACATATCTTTGCTTCTATCTTTGTTTTCTAAAGGTCTTTTATATTTTCTCATATCTCCATTCTTTTGTGTTATATGAGTAATTTAAAGTATGCCATTCTATTTTCCCTGTTTCTTTAAAAAAAAATTTTTTTTTTAGTTGGGAATCTCACTCTGTTTCCCAGGCTGACGTGCAGTGGCATGAGTATGGCTTACCACAGCCTCGGCCTCTTAGGCCCAGGTGATCCTTCCACCTCAGCCTCCTGAGTAGCTGGGACTATAGGTGTGCAACATCATGTCCAGCTGATTTCTTGTTTTAATTTTCTGAAGGGAAAAGATCTCACTATTTTGTTCAGGTTAGTTTGAACTCCTGGACTTAAGTAATCCTCTCACCTCAATCTCCGAAAGTTCTGGGATTATAGACATGTACCAACATGCCAGAACTTGTGTCTTTTACTATATATATTTTTGAGATATTATCCTTGTGCCTATCCTGCAATTTAAGTTAGCGCATTAACTTAAAACAATTCTGGTTTGGATTAATACTAACTTAATTTCAATATTACACAGTCTTCTAATATATCTTCTTTCCTTGCCCTCTCCTTGACATTGTCATTTTCATACAAATTACCTCACTGTATATAATAACTTGGTCAACACAGTTTTAAAATTATTGTTCTATGCAGTTGTTTTTAAAGTAGATGATGAAAAAATATTTACAAATATAAATATATTTATAATCTTTTTAAATTTTTACCCTATAGTTCCTTGTATGGTTAGTCTTTATTTCTGAGAATGGATTTTGTTAATTATCTAGTGCTCATTTGTTTTTCTAATTATTATTATCTTTCAGGATAATAAAATAAAATAATTCCCTTTAGTATTTCGTGTAGGAAAGTTCTTTTCGTGATACATTCTCTCAGTTTTTGTTTGTATAGAATCTTAAATTTTCTTAATTTTAAAGAGATCTTAGGAGGGTATAGAATTATTTTTACAGTATTTTTCTAAAAGTATTTTGAAGTTGTCATCTCATTATCATACTGTCTTCTGGCCTCCATGATTTCTAATGAGAACTTATTTATCTTACAGAAACTGCATATAGGTGATAAGTTGTTTTTTATTCACTGTTTTTAAAAACTTTTTTGAAATAATATTAATAAATTGCATCATTTCTGGTATTATATCCTTCTTATCACCTAACATCTTTTGATATTGCTGGGTTTTTCTTGTTTTCTTTTCTTTTTGTTGTTGTTTTCTTCTTGTTGCTATTCATTTAGCATCTTGTCTGAAGTAATTTGTAAGATTTTATATTTTCCACAATGTTTGGGCTGAGATCTCTGTTAGCATTTTTTTAAAACTTTGCTTCTTCGCATTTACCTCTGAGTTAGTGTCATTTGGTGGTCATCAAATTATTGGTTAGAATACTTCCTTAAAATCTTTCTCTATGTGTTTTGTACCCTTTGCCAAGAGATTCTGCATGGGAATTCATACATTCAAACTTCAGACAGTTTATAGGACAACCTAAGCTTTTACTTCCCTTGTGTAGGACATGACATTTAGCCAGAAATGAATGACTTGATCATTCTGGGAAAGAATAATCAAGAAAAGCTCTGGGCCTGTACAGTATATGCATACAATCTTTTGGATTCCAAGGTATGTATAAGTGCTCTACTACCAAATTTATATACATTAACTCTTCTATCATTATGAAAAATTATCTCTTTGTCTCTGGTAATTTTTATTTTCTTGAAGTTCAATTTGTCTGATATTAATATAGTCACTCCAGCTCTTTAATACTTACTGTGCTCCTGGTTTATATTTTCCCATTTTTAAATTTTTCAACTCATATATGCCTTTGAACTTAATATTTATCTTTTGTTAAAAAAAAGCCTATTGTTAGATATTATTTGTTAAATATCATTGGACCATCTCTGTCTTTTAAGTAGTCCATTTCATCTGTTTACATTTAATGTAATTATTGAAAATGCTATATTTAGGCTTATCTATTACCATTTGTTTTGTATTCATGTCATCACATTTTTTATTCCAGTGTTTTTTCTTTATCAATTTTGTTGATGTTAAAGAAATAGTTTTAGCATATTGTTTTAATTTTTCTATTGACATTTTTGTTATAGTCACTTGCTTTTTAAAAAACATAATGCTTTAAAAATTACAAGATGAATTTTTAACATCATAATTTTCTTTGAGTTAATGCTGACTTACTTCAGGCATGTATGAGAATTTGCACCACTATACTTGAACATTCCCCTTTTGTGTTGTTAGATATAATATCTATATATGTATTATAAACATAAAAATATAACATTTTAACTTTTGCTATTAGCAGTCATATCTTTTAAACAAATTTGCAGGAAAAAAAGGAAAATTTAAGTCCTAGTAAAATAAGAAAGCAAGGATAAGTTTGAAAAATAATGAGGACTTTCCCCCAAATTTGGAAAACACATCTCATTTAGACTCTGTATATTTATAATTTTTATCTCTATTTCTTGAGTTTAAATAATTTATATTCATTTGATTTTCAAGTCTGCTGAATCTTACTGCTGCAGTGTACTATCTTCTACAAACACAGTTCCGTTACTTTTCAGCTATTTTACCTTTTGCTCTAGAATTTGTCTCTTTTTTCCCCCCCTTTTACTTTTCTGGGCTTAGCTTCCACATCTGTTTATTAAATATGTCCATCTTTTCCATGATGTCATTAAACATAATAGGAGTTTTAAAGTCCTTGTCTATTAGTTCAAGACACTACTTCCTGCTTCTTTGGGGTTTAGTAATTTTGGATTCCATGCTGACATAATTTTAATTTCTAGGGAATTGCCTTATTTGCTATTCCTTTTAAGTATTTTGGATTTTATTTTATTTTTACTTGCAGTTAATTTACTAGAATTTTTTTTTATTCTGTCAAGTTTGATTTTACATGTATTAGGGTGGTACTATTTTCCATTTGTCATTCGTTCTAATGTTTGTTCTTTACAGTGTCTTCTAGGATTTCACTTGAATATGCAAAGAACTCAGCAGTGTCTTTCAACTCTGCTGAGCTGGAGTTACAATTTTCCCCAGAAGTGCATGACTTCTGGTATTTTTGAAAAGATGCCTATTTTACAGTAGCTGGTCTTTGCTAGACTTTATGGAGTCTAATGTGTATGTGACCCAGGAAGACATCTGCACTGTAGAAATTGTTCTATTTATCTTTGTACAGTAGATCCTCCTTATTCACAGTTTTGCTTCCCACAGCTTTAGTCACCCATCATCAACTGTGGTCCAAAAATAGGTGAGTACAATACAGTAAGATATTTTGAGAGAGAAAAACTACATTCACATACCTTTTATTACGGCATATTGTTATAATTGTTCTATTTTAATATCTTATTGTGCCTAATTTATAAACTAAACCTTATAATAAATACTTCTGTGTAGAAAAAATACAGTTTGTATATAATTTGGTACTATACACATTTTTAGGCATCAACTGGGGATCTTGGAAAATATGCCCTGTAAATAAGGGAGGACTACTGTACATCCCAAACTGTCTAGTAGAGCGCTTGGTTACACTCAATAAATGTCTGTTGAAATGAATTAAATTGAGTATCTATTTAGAAATACATTGAGACTGTGTAAAACTGTGTGACAAAGTTCATAGTATAGAGAAATCAAATATCTGCAGATAACTTGCAATATTTTTGTTCCATGAAACTGTATGATATTAAAAGAATCCTAGAAAAGAAAAGCTGCATTTACTATATTGGAATATTTATAACAATTTGGCCACAAGCCTCATGTTGTGGTTAAATTAATTCATTTCAGTTTACTAATGCAGTTGCAGCCACCCGGAAATGTTGAAGATGGAGAATCAGAAATTCGCAAAAATTTTTCACCAATATATCTTCATCTATAGTTTCATCAGATACATTTTAGTTGTCATTGAAAGCCATTGCATATTTATTGGGGATCAGAAAATGTTGTTCTAATACCTGCTCTAATAGCCATGATACCACTGTTAAGAAATTTGAACTAGGCAGAACCTCAGATTTATCATTCCTAAAACCAGGCATTATAATTGTTTTTTTAGAGTTGTTTTGAGAGTTAATTGTTGTAACATACGAAATTGCTATATACTATAATTTCTTACATGGCAGGAATTCATTAATATTAATCAAATTTGGACTGGAAATTGAATCCCAGTCAAAATACTACTTAGACATGTAATAATGTCATAATAGGACTGAAATAGTTATTGAGACATATATTTATTGAGAAATTAGCAAGATTTAAACCATATTTTTAAATTAATTTAAACTAAAAATTAATATCAAAATAGTTCCCTTTCTAGTTACTGCAATTTTCTATGCTTAAAATACATAATTCTATATTGAAAATTCCTAAGAGAATATACTTTGGAAGGGGAGAGTCCAAGATGGTGACAGTTAGTGAAGTGTGTGAGTCTCCTTATGAATGAGCATGCACAGGGACAAATATGCATGCAAATGAGTTGGCAAGTGGGTGTGCAGTGTCTGACTGAGTCAGGATGTGGAAACAAGCAGCCTGAGCTCTCCTGCTGAGGCAACTGCACTGCATGGCTACTCAGATTTCAGAAAGACCCACAGCTCAGGGCCAGGCACCATCTCTGATCCCACCCAGAAGAAAGCAGCAAAGCACCACCCAACACCACAGCCTCAAGTGTCAGATTGAACATTGGCAGCAGGTACCATGGAGAAAATATACCAGAGGAACTAGTGGCCAAGTCCCAGCAGTGGACAAACTGCAGAGACATCCCTACCACCTCTGTCCTGGTACCCAGGTGGAGACAAGCTCTGGCCTGTGCACATGAACAGTGAAGCTACTCCCTGAGGCTAGGGATGAATTCAGCACCTCTCTGAGGTTGATCACTGCCAACCCAAAGAGAATACCTCTGATGCAGCATCCCCAGAGGGGCAGGTCTGATGAGGAGACCCAGGCACCCTATCTCCCCAGGGTGGGTCTAAGACTGCAAGAACCCAGTCTGCAGCAGATGAGTGGGGGTATGTTTTAAACTGACCCAGCTTCTTTCCCCCAGAAATTTGCAAGATGTGTGGCCCAGGTGGGGAATGTTCTGATCAGCACATATGTAGAAGGTTGAACACAGGTGGATCATTTGGGGGCAGTTCACAGTCTAACCTCAACCACATGGTGAGCAGAGGGACAGATCTAGTTGTCAGAGTTTCCTCCCCTCTGCCATGAGCCAAGAGCAGTGGTGCTTGGTTCATCCAACAATGAACCCAAAGTTTCAGAAACTGCCACCTGAAAGCACTCAAGAATTACAAAAGTTTTTTTATTTGTTTTTCTCTGTTCTCACTCTATCTTTTGCTGGGTGCATGTACTTTGCTTTGTTTTACTCCTTTTTCTTCTTCTTTTTTCACATAAGGGTGTATTTGAGTGAATATGTTCTCATATTGTCTGTTTTGTTTTTTTCTTTTTTTTCTTTGCTTTTCTTTTTTAATGGCTCATTTATCTGTTTGTTGGTTTTTCCTACTCTTTTTTGTTCTCTTTGTTGTCTTTTCTTCTTCTCTTTTTCTCAGTATCTTTTCTTTCCCTTATGTTATTTTGTACATACATCCCCATTACATGGACATACTGTGAGGTTATGGGAAGTGGGTCCCAGGAGACCTACAACCCATTAGTGAACATTATGGTCTGTAAGCCCCAACACACTTTATTCAAATCATAATGCTGTAAAAGGGCAGCACAGCTCCCCACTGTCAATCTGGCTTCAAAACTGAATGAATCCAGAGGCTTTACCAAAGGAAGAATAGGGGTTGAGCAAACAGAAGTGAAAGCTATTCCTTCTCTCATTGAGCAACAGAAGTAAAGAGAAAAGAAAAATCTATCAAAAATGAAGAGAAATCATTGAAAAAACATAGATACCCCCACAAAGTCCAAAAGGGATAGTGCACATGAACAGACTTTGGAACTGAAACTATGAAGAGCACCCAGATTGACTGGTCTCAGACCACAAATGCAGAGATTAAGGAATGGTTTGGAAAGATGAATAAGAATCAAGAAAGACAAGATGAAAACATGAAAGAATTAGTTGCAAAGATGCAAGTTGTAAAGAATACAGTAAGTGAAATAAATAAACTGAAAAGCATGGAAAGCAAAATTAATCAAGCAGAATCTCAGAACTTGAAGACCAAAAATGAGAAACTAATCCAATGTGTTAAAAACAAAGAAAGGAAGCTTAAAAAGATGGAAAAGATGGAACAAAGCCTTCAAGAGATATATGATTATATTAAGCAATCAAACTTATGCCTGACTGGTATCCATGAAGAAGAAAAAGAGAATGAGAGCAACCTGGAACAAACATTCCATGACATCATTCAAGAAAACTTCCTGCATCTCATGAGGGAAGAGACCATCCAAACACAAGAGATTTAAAGAACCCCTGCAAGACATCAAAGGAGAAAACCAACTCCTAAGCACATAGTAATTCATGTACACAAAGTAAATATAAAAGAAAAAAATCCTAAAGGCAGCAAGAGAGAAAATTCAGACTACCTACCAGGGAAGATCAATTAGAACAGCAGCAGACTTATCTCCAGAAACACTACAGGCTAGAAGAGACTGCAGTCCAATCTTCAAAGTTCTCAAAGATAAACAACTCCAACCAAGAATTCTTTACCCAGCTCATCAGTCATGGAGAATTAAAATCCTTTTCAGATATACAATACCAAAGAGTACATTTTGCCTCTAGAGCAGCTCTACAAGAAATGCTTAAGAAGGCATTAAACACAGAAGAAAGAAAAAAGGAATAACCACACCCTTCCCAATAATGCAGGAAAACAGAGAATCAGCACAGCATGTATTACTACTACAAAATCGAAAACACACACATGTATCAACCCCCAAATCAAAAGAAAACCAGCCAAAAAATAAACAGACAAACATAAACAACAGCAAACATCAGAGTCTCATGACAGAGATAAACTCTTATGTCTCAATAATCAGCCTGAATGTGAATGGACTAAATACACCACTGAAAAGACATAGAATGGAAAACTGACTTTAAAAAGTGACTCAATAATATGCTACCTCCAGGAAACACATCTCACTACAAAGGACACTCACAAGCTCAAAATTAAAGGATAGAAAACAAATTTTCAGGTGAAAGGAATGCAAAAGAAGGCCAGAGTTGCGATCTTAATATTAGACAAAATGACCTTTAGGCTACCAAAAATTTTAAAAGGTATAAAAGGGTACTACATAATGATAAAAGGTTTAATTCATCAACAAGAAATAGCCATCCTAAACATATATGCACCCAACACAGGAGCACCAGCTTTTATAAAGCAGTTACTAGTAAAACAAACAAGCAAAAAAGATATTGACCCTCTCACTATCATAGCTGAAGACTTAATACCACACTAACAACCCTAGATAGATCATTGAGGCAAACAAAAATCGACAAAGAGATCTGGAAGCTCAACTTGATGCTTGACCAAATGGGCCTATAGAAACTCCACCCAACAACCATGAAATATACATTCTACTCATCACCACATGGAACATATGCAAATATCAGCCACATCCTCAGCCATAAATCAAGCATAAACAAATTTCATAAGAAAAAAATATTGCCATGCACTTTCTCAGGCCACGGTGGAATAAAAACAAATATCAACACCAACAACATTTCTCCAAAATCTACAAAGACATGGACACAGAACAGCATGATGCTGAAGAACTACTGGGTTAACATAGAAATCAAAACAGAAATTAAAAGATTCTTAGAAAAAAATGAAAATACAGACACATCTTACCAAAACTTCCAGGATGCCATGAAATCAGTACTAGGAGAGTAATTTATATCTCTATGAACATACGTCAAGAAAATAGACCACAAGTCAATAGCCTAAAAAATCACCTAAGACAACTGCAAAGAAATACCACCAAAACTCTAACTTCAGCAGAATCCAAATCACCAAACTAAAAGCCCAAATATGGAAAATAGAAGATAAAACTATTATAGAAAAAAATGGACCCCAGCCAGATTGGTCAAGAAAAAGAGAAAAAAATTCCCAATAAACACAATCAGAAATGCAAAAGATCAAGTCACAACTGACCATGAAGAAATACAAAAGATTATCAGAGATTAATATGCACACCTCTATGAAAACAAACTTGAAAACCTAAAGGAAATGGAGAACTTTCTGACATTACATAACCTCCCAAGGTTGAAACAAGAAGAAATTGAGACCCTAAATAGACCAATAACAATCCAGGAAAATGACTCCATCATAAGAAAACTACCTAAAAAAAAAAAAAAAATCCCTGTACCAAATCACTTTCCAATGGAATCCTACAAAGCATACAAGGAGGAGCTGATGCCAATCCTATTAAAAGTATTCCAGGTAATTGAGAAAGATGACTCTTCCCAAATTATTATATGAAGCTAACATCTCATTGATACCTAAACCAGGTAAAGATCCAACAAAGAAAGAGAACTACAGGCCAATATCCCTGATGAACATAGATGAAAAAATTCTCAATAAGATTCCAACAACAAATCTCAAAAATCATTGACCATGACCAAGTAGGCTTCATCCCTGGGATGCAGGACTGGTTCAACATTGCAACACGGTAAATGTAATTAAATAATTAACAGTTGTACAAACAAGAACCACATGATTATGTCATTAGATACAGAAAAAACTTTCAATAAAATCCAGTGTTCCTTCTTGATAAAAACCCTTGAACACCTAGGCATAGAGGGACCATACCTCAAAATAGTAAGAGCCATCTATGATAAACCCACAGCCAACATATTACTAAACTGACAGAAAATGGAAGCACTTTCTCTGAAAACTGAAACAAGATAAAGCTGCCCACTCACACCCCTCCTGTTCAACATAGTTTTGGAAGTCCTAGCTAGAGCAATCTGACAAGAGAAGAAAATCAGTGGTTATCCAAATAGGAAAATAAGAAGTTAAGTTTTTCCTCTTTGCTGATGACAAAATCCCATATTTTGAAAACCCAAGAGAATCTGTCAAAAACCTCCTCGCACTGATAAATGACTTTGGCAAAGTCTCAGGTACAAAATAAATGTGCAAAAGACAGTCACATTCTTATATACCAACAATAAACAGAGAACCAAATAAAAAGCACAATATCATTCACAATAGCTACACACACCCACACACACACACACACAAACACACACACACACACACACACACACACAAACACACACAATACCTCAGCATCTTCCTAACCAGAGAATTGAAAGTTCTTTACAATGAAAACTGTAAAACACTGCTCAAAGAAATCAAATAAACAAACAAATGGAAAAATATTCCATGCTCATGGAGTGAACATTGTCAAGATTTCCATTCTACCCAAAGCAATCTACAGATTCAATGAAACACCCATTAAATTATCAACATCATTCTTCTCAGATCTGGAGATGACAATACAGAAATTCATATGAAAACATAAAGACCATGAATAGTCAAAATAAACATTAGCAAAAGAAACAAAGCAGTAGGTATCATACTTCCAGACTTTAAACTTTAATATAAGGCTAAATTAATCAAAACAGCCTGGTATTGGTACAAGAACAGACATATAGAGCAATAAGACAAGATAGAAATTCTGGAAGCAAAACCTTAATTTCTCAACCAACTCATCTTCAACAAAGCCTCCACCAGTAGCCACTGGGAAGAGGAGAACTTATTCAGTAAATGGTGCTGGGAAAACTGGCTGACCATATGCAGAAAATTGAAGCAGGACCCCTAGTTATCACCATAGACAAAAATCAACTCTAAATGGATCAAAGACCTAAATGTAAAATCTCAAACTATAAGAATCTTAGAAAATGTAGGAGAAACCCTTACAGAACTGGGAATAGGAGACCAATTCCTGATCAAAACCCCAAATGCCCATTTCATAAGAGATAAGATAGACAAGTGGGACTTCATCAAACTGAAAAGCTCCTGCAAAGCACAAGAAACCATCAAGACAGTAGAGAGACAGCCCACAAAATGGGAAAACATATTTGCCAACCATGTATCTGACAAAGCTCTAACTTCCAGGATATACAAGGTGCTGAAAGAAAAAAACAAATAGCCCTGTTAAAAAATGGGTAAAAGACATGAATAGACACTTCTCAAAAGAAGACGTACAAGTAGCCAGCAGATACATGAAAAAATGCTCAGCCTCACTAATCAAAGAAATTCAAGTCAAAACCACACAGAGATTCCACTTAATTCCTGTTAAGATGGCCATCACCAATAATTCAAAAAAAAGAAAACAACAACAAAAAATATAATGGATGCTGGAGAGGATGCGGAAAAAAAGAGAATGCTTCTATATTGTTGGTGGGAGTGTAAACTAGTACAATCTCTGGAAAACAGTGTGGTGAGTCCTAAAAGATCTAAAAATTGACCTTCTATATGACCCAACAATCTCTCTTTTGGGATATGCCCTGAGGAAGGATACCTGCACACACGTGTTTATCGCAGCATTATTCACAATAGCAAAAACATGGAACCAACCATGCTGCCCATCGAAAGTGGACTGGGTTAAAAAAAACTGTGGTACATAAACACAATGGAATTTTACAATGCAATAAAGAAGGACAAAATTATGGACATCACAGAAACTTGGATGGATTTTGATACAATCATCTATCACAGAAACAAAGAACTGAGTACCACATATTCTTACTCATAAGTGGACCCTGCACATTTATACTGTAAGAAAGGGATTGGCAGTAGAGGGACACAGCCAGGGGAGGGGTGTACATAACGTCAATGAGGGTACCAGGCAAAGTGGGGACCAAAAGGAGGCTCAAACTTTACCTGTATGATGACCACTTATGTACCTAATCCTGAATTGTATCCCACATTTTTAAATTTAAAAAAAGGAATATATTTTAAGTGTTTTCACCGCCAAAAAAATGGTATGTGAGGTTAATTAGCCTTTCCACAATGTGTGAATATTTCATAACAGAATGTTGTACATAACAAGTATATGCATTTTTTATTTGCCAATTAAAAATAAGCAAATACAAAGAAAAAACTGTCTTTTAAAAATACACATACCCTTCAGTACAATTTCTAACTAGAAAATAAGGCATATTTTATGTTTATAACATCTTTGGTTAACAAACTATTCAAAAATGATTATAGATTGCTCGTTTATTTTAAAACTTCACCAATATTTTAAAATATCAACCAAAATAGAAAAATATTAACCAATATATTTTCAAAAGAAACTTTATTTTTTGAAATGTTTATGTTTATCTTAATCTCATTTTTCTCTTTTATTGTATTGGTTTACAATTGAAAATCAGTAGTTCTTACTGCTATAGAGGACTATGTTATTTTCTGGCAGATTTTGATTGTACACATGCTTCATCTAAGAATAATGAAGAAGCAATCTGCTGATAAGTATACTTTATATCCTTGCATCCAGGTACTTCTGGAACAGTCACTCTCTGTGCCACCTAAGTAGAACTACTTTGACTGCAGTGTGCTCATTGTCATTTTAATCATTCCTGTTTTACCTTATACTATTATGTGAAACAATAGTACAAGTGATTTTCAAGTATTCACAGAGAAATGAACCTAACCTGGTCAACAGTAAAAATACAATATTTTGTTATTCATATACACTGAACAAAATGAATAAAAATATTAACTCTGTAAAGTTGAAAAAATCATGTCATAATGTTCACTCTGAATGTTATCTTTTTTATTTTTGAGTTGGAGTCTCACTCTGTCGCCCAGACTGGAGTGCAGCGGCCGCTCCCGGCCACCGCAGCCTCGACCTGCTGGGCTCCGGCGATCCTTTCACCTCAGCCTTCCAAGTAGCCGGAACTACAGGCACGCGCTACCACGCCCGGCTAATTTTTGATTTATTGTAGAGATGAGGTCTCGCCAAGTTGCCCAGGCGGGTCTCGAACCCGCGGGCTCAGGCAATCCACTCACCTCA
>CAUYQG010132882.1:0-10059 GCA_963574415.1 Tarsius wallacei
TGCCTTGAGAAACCCAAGCTGGGTCTCTGTACATCAACTGTATGATTTTCAAAACAACAAAAAAAGAGAATGATCTCATTTGATTTTCAAAAATATATGGAGTCGACTACCCTGTCACTTCTCACTCCCATCTTATGGATGAGAAAACTGAGGCTCAGAGACCTTACATGATTTGAAAACTAAGACAACAGACATAGTCAGTGCTCTTTCAGCCTTTCCACAGTCTTCCACTACCTCCACCCCACAACAACAACAACACACACACACACACACACACACACACACACACACATACACACATACACACCCCTTGACTCGAGTGACCTGAAGCCCCAAGTGTTCAGTTTTATGTCAGAATCTCTCACTATCTATTTTCCCCCCTTCTAAATGACTGCATTATCCAATTCTAAACTCTTCTGGCGGAGTCAGGAAATTGTCCAAGAAGTGCGTGTCAAATTGAAAAAAAGAATTTTTTTCTAAAATGCCAGCTACGTGTATGTGTCTTGCGGGTGTCGGAAGGGAGCCGGTCCTAAATTGGGTGGAGGTCTCAGCAGCTCAGATCTCTTCCTTTTCATGGTGATTATAGACCAGGGCAAAGATCCCAAGATGGAAGAGTGACGGGTTTAAAGTGTGTCAAGGAAGGAGGAGGTCTTCAACTCTCTCTTCCTTTATCAGCATGAAAATGGAAACATCCGAAATGGCAGAGAGACCCTTTCATTCAGAGATAGATACAAAGTTTTAGGAAATGCAGCTCTCACCGTTGTATTTCACATACACCCTTCTCCTCCCAATGTGAATGGCCCAAAATCCCGCCTCCCATTCCAGAAGAATGCCAAATTATGTGGAAACAATTTATCTTTTAAAGATTTTCTTTTTTAGAGTTGTGGGGTCCATGTGAGGATTTGCTCCATAAGTAAATTGCCTGCAGGTGGGACTGGGTTTCTAGGGGCCCTCTTCCCCCGACAGTGGACCTGGCACCCAGTATGTGGCTATGTGTCCCTTTTTCTCCTCCTTCCCTCCCTCCTGGAGCAGTGTCTAGCATCTGTGGTTCCCACCCTCGAGCTGGTGGAACCAGTGATTAGGGCCCGCTAATGAGTGAGAAGTCACAGTATTCAACTTTTGGATTCTGTGATCGTTTGAGATAACTTATCTTTGTATATTTCTATGTGTTGTTGGATTTTGCTGGTTTTTTAAACTTCTGATTGACACACGGACGCAAGAGTGGTGTGCTGGCACTATTTTCAGAGCCATCATAACTGAAAAAACACACAAAATATCTATTCGCATCTTTTTAATTGGTTATTTAGCCAAATATTTAGTGATTTTATCAAAGAGACAAGCTTGAGAAAAATTCTAGGAAAAAAAAGTGTCACGTTTCAGCATAGACTGGTGGCAATTTCCACATGTCTCCAGAGAAAAAATATGGGACATTTCTGCAGATTCTCCAAGTCACCCTCCTCCAGTTCTTGCTAATCCAAGGTGTGGTCCACAGGTCACAGAATCAGCCTCTCACAGGCGCTCGTTATTAATGCAGGTTCTCAGTCTCTGATTTTTTTTTTTTTTGAGGTGGAGTCTCACTCTGTCGCCCAGACTGGAGGGCAGTGGCATACTCACAGCCACCCCAGCATGAGCTGCTGGGCTCTAGCGATTCTTCCACCTCAAACTTTCAAGTAGCCAGAATTATAGGCATGTACTACCACATCTGGCTAATTTTTGTTTTATTGTAGACAAGGTCTTGCCAAGTTGCCCGGGCGGGTCTCGAACCCACGGGGTCAGACAATCCACTCGCCTCGGCCTCCCAAAGTGCGGGATGACAGGCTGAGCCGCCGAGCCCGGCCGGACCCTGATGTTTAAAGCTGGCCCTTTGAAACATCCCCAGCTGAGTCCCACCCCAAGCAAGTCAGAGAGCCACCGCTTTCCATTCTCCTTGGTTACAACACCTAAGTGTGGACGGAGCAGGGTCCCAAGCCCCCCGCACGACACCACACTTGGGACTGAACATCCTAGGCAGCCTCTTGTGAGGATGCCAGAACCCAGACAGCAAGCATGTGTGGCTCCACACAAAGCCAGGTGGAATCACAGCAGTCTGAAATACAGCAGGTCATCCGACTTCATGTGACGTTGAAATGCCACGGCAGACGAACGATCCGTCAGGGCCAGGACTCACGCAGCCACGCGGAGAGCATGCCACGGCAGCCCTAAGCCAGGGGAGAACAGGACTGGCCGTGGCTGCTCCAGGGAGGAAGAGTCCGAGAAAGGGTGTGGGGGGCATCTCAGAATAGGGGTTAGGTTGAGAGGGGGACAGACATGGGACAAGAGAGAAAGCAGCTAGGTGTTCTGGCCCAGCCGTGATGAGTCGTCAACTTCTAGAAAGAAGAAGAGGACTGAAGTGTGGGGCGGGGGAGACTCAGTTCTGAGGCTGGAATCACAGGGGACCCCCCAGTCCGGGTGATGTCACATCCAAAGAATAACTGGCTTTCCTGGCTCTGCAGGAGGAGATGTCCCACGCACTGTGAGTCACCAGCCCAACCTGCAGACTCCCGGCGCTTCCTGCCAGCTTTGGGGGCCAGAGGACTTGCCCTCGGGCCGCGAGTCCTGCCAACATTTACACGACAGGCCCCGAGTGGCACTTGTGGGAGGAAAAGAGCCAATTGCCTGGTTCACTTGCAAAGAAGCCACTGAAAGTCTTTAACCCGGCAAGGACGCACTGACAAGCCCCGGGCTTGCCGTGATGGGAAGTGATGCCGGGACCGGAACTGAGGTTGCAGATTGATTGATCTTTTTAATTTAATATTTGTTCGTGAGGCGGCTGGCTTTTTGATCATGGTGGCACCTGCTAGTGCTGTGACAGTTACAAGGCCTGTTGGGGTTGATGCTGAAGGCTCATTTCCACTATAAATATGGTTGGGGTGGGTGGTTAATATCCCAACAGTTTCCTGTTATACTGGGCTCCCTCAAGTCAAGCCCACATTGCCCCTTCGCACACATCATCCTTGCACACACAAAAATAAAAACAAGGCATTATGCCGGAATCAACATCATTCATCAAGTTGTGGAGGAAAGAGTATCCAAGTCAAGATTAATCGCTAACTTCAGATTGAGAGCTATTACATGGGGCTTTAATATAACTGAAAATGATATCATATGAATACATTAAAATATATACATTTGATTGCTGGAAGCTACTTATCCCAGATGAGCAACTCAGCACCTAGATTTTCATTTGCTTAAAGAACAATCCTATCCCAAGTTCCCAAACTCAAATATGTGCTGTGAAGTGACTGTTGCACACCACTTGCTGGCAAGTGTGAATTCCATCTCCCCTACATACGAATGAGTTCCATTCCGAGAACATGTCTGTGAGTCCAATGTGTCCGTAAGTCCAACAAAGTTAGCTTAGGTCCCCAACTAACACAATCGGCTACATAGGACGGTACCTGTAATAGGTTTAGAACACTTTTCACACAAATAACACATAAAAAACGAACAGTACTGTATGGTCATGTACACAAAGGTACAACCACTTGTAGAGGCTGCACGCACATGACAATGTACTCCAGACACGTGAACTCACGTACGTACGTGATTGGACATGCAAGCGCGTGTTTGCATCTTTGAAAGTTCGCGACTTGAAGGTTCGTAGGCCGGGGACTTATTGTACTAATACTTAAAATGGGTTTTACCTCACAAAAGTGAGTTTTCCACCCTGCTCAGAGCAGTCTGTGGCTTGGAGCGTGGGCCTGAGGTCAGATGTATTTGAACTCTGGTGTGTTCCTTGTTCTCAGCCCCTTTCCTGCTGTGTGACCATGGGCTGGCTAATTAATCTCCCCACAGTTCATGTTTCCTCATTCGTCAAACAAAAGTGATCATAGCTCCCACCATTGTTGTTGCAAAGACTAGATGGGAAGTCGACAGCTAACTCCGGGGTGGAGGTATGGAAAAGAAGAAGACCTGGAGTGTCCTTATTTAGACACCACGGACGTCCTTAAGGAATGATGGATGCAGGTGTTTAAAAATAGAACAGCGGCTGGTGCCCAGAACCCCAAGCCTCCAAATACGTGGCCTGGCAAGAGGGAATGAAAGTGGCCGATGGAATTAACCTTGCCAGTTAGCTGACTTTGAAATAAGGAGTGTAGCCTGCATCATCCCAGTGTGTCCGGTGTCATCAAAGAGTTCTTAAACGTCGGGGAGGAAGGCATCATCGGGATCGTGTCAGACTGAGACTGGGAGAGGCGAGCCACCTGGCTCTGAGGATGGAGGGAGGGACCACCAGCTGAAGGGTGTGGTGGCCTCCAGGAACTGAGAGTGTCAAGGCTGTGGGCTGTCCCCTAGAGCTTCCAGAAGGAACACAGCCCCACCAACACCTTCACTGCAGTCCCGTGAAGCCAACTTCAGAATTCTGACCTCCAGAACTGTAAGATAAAAAAAACTTGTGTTTAAGTCGCTAAGCCGTGACAGTACAGTTATAGGAAGCTAATAACCTCTCGAGAAAACAGGACCCAGTTCACATATATACCTAGAGAGCAGATGATTTAGTCACTGCCAACATTTGAGGACTGTGCGTGGAAAGTATAAGGAAATTATTTGCACTGAATGCATGTGATTTTCACAGTACGTTTGAAATGATGTCAAAATAAATTTTGGAAAGGACCAAAAAAGTCTCCACGGGAAGGAGGCAGATCTTCGGGATTCCTGCCCTGCTGCACACAACCAGGCAATGAACTGTCCCTTCCTAACTTCCGGAAAAGACCAGCGTTTCAGCCTCTTAAAAGCCACCAACCTGGGACCTCCTTGCAAGCAGAGGGAAGAGGAGAGGCCCAGTATTGGGAAATGGGATTAGGGTCAACTCCACCTGCCAAGTAGCGGGAGCCTCCTCATTCTTCTTCCCTCCACTGAGCTTCAAAACAAGCAGTCCATTGGATGCCCCTCACCTCTTACCCACTGGCAGAAGTTTGAGCTACTCCTCTCTGGAGAAACTAAGTCATCCTCAAGAAACGACCTACAGAGGCAGTCAGAGGTCCCCAGGGACAGAGCAAGGCCACTGCCCAGGAAGGCCCACAGCTTGAGAGGGTTTCTGCACACACACTGTGGTGGGCAGAATAATGGTCCCTCAGAAATATCCATGAGCCAGTCTCTGAAACCTGTGACTGTATGAGTTACATGATGAAGGGGTATTGAGGTTGTAGGTTAAGTTAAAGTTGTTAGTTGGTCAGGTTTAAAGTAGGCAAATGGTTCTGGGTTATCCGGATGGGCCCAATGTCACTGCAAGGACCCTTTAAAGTGGGAGAGGGAGGCAAAGGGGGAAAGTCAGAGAAAGGTGTGACTGTGAGACTGTGTGGCGACGTGGTGTGGGAATGAGCCACCGGTCATCACTGGCTTGAAGATGGAGGAAGGGGCCATTGCCCGAGGACTGCAGGCAGCCTCCAGGAACTGGAAAGGGCCAGGACACACATTCTCTCTACAGCTTCCAGAAAAGAAACAGCCCTGCCAACACCTGTTATTTCAGACTAGTAAGACCCCCGTCAGCCTTCTAACCTACAGGATTGTGCGGTAATAAACTTGTGTTGTGTTAAGCCTTATATGTGTGGTAATTTGTTAAACAGCAATGGAAAGTTAGTGCACGTGCACACAGCTTCCAGTTGACTTTATCTGGTTTTCATCCTAAAATGCGAATGTGCAACCAAGAATCACCAGACAGTTGAGAAAATGCTTCTAACATGAAAGACAGAGATGAAAGGAGGAGGAGGAGAAGAAAAACAGCAGCATCACCACCGTGACAAAGACAAGACTTTTCCCAGGGAAATAAGGGGAGATATCCTCTCCCTGCAATAAGGACATGGTGCTCTTCATTTATCGTATCTATCGAACACTTAGGCAGAACTTACTGTGTGCCGGGCACGGTGATAAGTGCTCTGCAGATACTAAACCATTCTATCACCGTAGCAACTCTATAAAGTAGGTACTGCTATTCTTATTTTACAAGTGAAGAAACAGGCACAGAAAGGTTAAGTGACTTGCCCAAGATCCCACGGCAGAGCTGGGTTATGAACATGGGGAGTCTGGTTCCAGAGACCATGCAAGCTACTTAGGAATTAAAAATATAACAGCTAAAATTGAAAAAACGAAAAACTAAATGAGTCAAAAGGTATAGGTGAGGCAATATTTTAGGGAGAAAAAATGTATAAAGGGATCAGAAATAGAAAAGGAGATAAGAAATCCAGCAAATTCAACATTCAACTAATAATTTTAGAAAACAAGAAGAGAGGAAACAGGGGGGAAGAAATTATTTTTTAAATTATTCAAGAATATTTTCAGAATAGCAGGACATGAATTTCTACACTGAAAGGCCTATGGAGTTCCCAGCACAAGAAGTGAAATATAATTAGTATCAAGTCACATTGTAATTTCAGGAAAGTACATACAAAGGAGTCCCAAAAGCTTTCTGAGGGGAAGTATAACAGATCCCGTGCAAAGGATTGCATAAATAGTGGCATCAGATTTCTTCATGGCAGCACTGAAAGCTAGAAGACAATCGTGCAGCAATGTCAAAATCTCAGAAGAAAATGCCTTCCATACTAGAATTCTATACCGAGCCAAACTATCGCTCAAGAGTGAGATGTGAGGTCCGACAATTAGGTTCACAAACCATCCTAGAAAAAGTACTACACACCTTATTGCTGAATAACCCATGGTTCCTTTCAAAGTACTCCCCTTGGGAAGCTATGCCCTGATGCCAGTGCTTACTGCCCCCATCAAAGCAATTTTGAAACTCGTTTCTGGAATGGTCATCAGAGCTGTTGCCATTATTTGTTGAAATCTAACAATTAAGCTTGTGGACTTGCCATTATCTGCTTACATTCACAGCACTGTACAAATTACTCCCTACTCACCTGTTCTGGCCCCCAATGACTTTTTTCTTTACCCAAAGATCAAGAAAATATTAAATAGAAGACTTCTGATGACATTCAGGACATCAAGCGTAATATGACAACAACTCTGATGGCCATTCCAGAAAAAGAGTTCCAAAATTGCTTTGACGGGTAGACTAGGCACTGGCGTCGGTGCATAGCTTCCCAAGAGTAGTACTTTGAAGGTGATCATAGTGATATTCAGTTATGAGGTATGTAGCACTTTTTCTAGGATGAGTTTGCAAGTTTAATTGTCATAGAATAAAGACATCTTAAGATAAGTAAGGTCTCAAAACTTTACATGCCATGTACTCTCTCAGGAAGCTCATGAGGCTGTCTTACCCAACAAAACAAGGAAACAAAATCAGAGAAAAACATGGGAGCCAGGAAATAGGCCATCCCAAAAACGACCCTGAAAGGAGGTTCCAAATAATAGCTGGGCAGTGGCCTACAGAGCAACTCGTCCAGGAGGGCAAGGGGGTCTGATCTCCTAGAGGAACAAAAAATAAAAGTTAGCAAGTGGATGTCTTCATGTGTCTGTGTCTCAACTGAGAAGAGTGTTACTTTTTTAAAGAGTGTGGAGAAAAGACAGGTGATCGTTGCGTAGATTCGTTTTAAAAAATGAAGCCATTATTAACTGCAAGAAAAATCAAAAGGGTCATAAAAATCTTTCAGCTATAAGTAATATTTATATGATCATAGTAAAGTAAATGGTAAAATTGAATTTTTAAGAGCTTTGAAACAGGTATGATGAATGAGAAGCCAGAGGAGGAGTTATAGGAAATCTGAGTCCTTACCTCCCAAGGTAGGAAGTCAGCAAATAGTGTTCATAACGGTAAATTCAAGGTATTGAAGCACAAACTTATCCTCTGAAAATAAGGGACTGAATAGCAAAAGAAACACAGAAAATAGTTAAAGTGGTCATGGTAAAGTGGGAAGAGGACTTCAAAGCGGGAAGAGCAGGAAAATTGTATATTCCTTTATAAATCCTGTATGGCATTTTGTTTTTTCTCTTCTTTTTCCTTTCTCCCAATTTGTTATATTATGTATAAGCATCATTTTAATCATAAAGATTAAACACAAGGCCAGGCACAGTGGCTCAAGCCTGTAATCCCAGCACTTTGGGAGACTGAAGCGAGAGGATTGCCTGAGTCCAGGGGCTCAAGACCAGCCTGGGCAGCTTGGTGAGACCTCATCTGTACAACAGCAAAAAAAAAAAAATCCTAGCTAGGCATGGTAGCGCATGCCTGTAGCTACTTGGAAGACTGAGGTGGAAGGATTGCCTGAGCCCAGCAGGTCAAGGTTGGGTGTGGTACTGCACTACAGCCACTGCACTCCAGCCTGTGTGACACAGTGAGACTCTAACTCAAAAAAAATAATAATAATTAAACATAAATTCCATGAACAGGACTTAGCACATAATATATGCTCAGTGAGTATTTGATGCTGATGTTTTTGCTGTGGTGATCTTTACTAAAACTGCAATGCTGGACAGAGAATCAATCCGTATTCTGCACCACAGCCCAAAGGTATGTTATTTTATACCTCTCTATTTCTCCATTTATACCTCTCTATTTCTCCATTCAAGCAAAACAAAACAAAAAAATGCTTAGTGAATCAAATCTAGATAAGATATATACAAATCAAAAAATGTGCTAAAAATATTGGAAGCCAATTCTCTAGAAACATACCTAATTTTTTTAAAGCTATGCTATGTTTGTATCTCCCCAAAATTCATACAAAGAAACCTAATCCCCAATGTGATAGTATTTAGAGCTGGGGTTTTTTGAAGATGGTTCGGTTAGGAGAACTCTGCCCTCATGAATGGGATTCGTGCCGTTTTAAGAGAGACTCCAGGGAGGCAGCTTCCACTGTGCCAGGATGCAGCAAGAAAGCACCATCTATGAACCACCACAAAGTGGCCCTCACCAGACACGAATCTGTCAGCATCTTGATCTCAGACTTCTCCACCTCCAGGACTGTGAGCAATAAATTTCTGCAGCTTATAAGTCAATCAGCTTATGGTATTTTTGTTTTAATGGTCCAAACAGACTACGACAAGCAAGAAGAAACTTTAGCTAAAGCTGTTTCTAATTAAGTTGTACCCATAATATTTCAGATTTTACCTCTTCAATTATTATTCATCTCTTCCTTTTTTCATTCAAATGATTTTGAGCACCTGCTATGTGCCAGACACCATTTAGGTGAAGGATTTTTTTTTAAAAATCCTCTACCGCTAAAAAACTTACATTCTATTTAAGGAGACAGAAAAAGATTTTTGAAAACTGAGACAATGGAATTTGTTGACAGACTTGATGTGAGGCAGAAGAACAGGATTAAAAATGATTTTGACATTTTTGGCCTTAGCACCCGGAAGTATAAACTGTCATCAGAGGAAACAAGGAAAGCTGTGTAAGAGGTGGAGTTAAGTTTTGGATTTAAGATTGAGATGCATCTTGCAAATTCAAACAGAGTTGTCAAGTAGGCAGTTGGATATACAAGTCCAAGTCCAAAGTTCAAAGACGAGGTCTGCTCTGGAGATCAAATGTTTTCACCATTGACATATCAGTCAGGGTTCAGTACAGAACAGAGAAAGCACTCAGGGTATCTAAGGCAAAAGCTCACAAATGGGTTGGAAGGGCTTTACGAACACAATTCGAAGAACACCACTGGATTTTTATTCTGAAGCATCTCCACCATAACTGTAATCCAGAAGTCAGGAAACTGCTACCACTGCCACTGTTGCATGCCTCACACCGCGACTTTGGCAAGGACACATGAAATATGGAGCCCAGCTGCTAAAAACGCTCATGTCTGCTAAAAACGCTCATCTGTCAGATAGAGGCTGCCCTAGGAGAGTGACCTCAGTGTCCTTTGTCTTTGACTTCTCACATGTGTGCTTCTTGTTAGCAAAACCTAAGTTGTATTCATCGTCCAAGCAGCAAAAGAGTCTAGGAAGTATAGGTTTTAGCCTTCAAGCACCTGTACAGAGGAGAGACATGACAGGAGTCATATGGACGCCAAAAGACTAAAGTCAACATCTGGCATAAATGGCATTTAAAGCCATAACAGTGGGTGATGTCACCCAGGAAACAGAGGAGAACCAAAGACTGAGCTGTGGATCTTTCCAGCATTAAGACAATGGAGAGGT
>CAUYQG010132883.1:0-37829 GCA_963574415.1 Tarsius wallacei
TTTTTGAGTTGGAGTCTCACTCTGTCACCCAGACTGGAGTGCGGCGGCCGCTCCCGGCCACCGCAGCCTCGACCTGCTGGGCTCCAGCGATCCTTCTGCCTCAGCCTTCCAAGTAGCTGGAAATACAGGCGCGCGCTACCACGCCCGGCTGATTTTTTGATTTATTGTAGAGATGAGGTCTCGCCTGCCCAGGCGGGTCTCGAACCCTCAGGCTCAGGCAATCCATTCACCTCAGCCTCCCAAGGCGTGAGATTACAGGCTGAGCCACCGAGCCCGGCTTATGCCAAATATTATAGTTAGAACTTTATAGCCATGAATAGCTGTGATTGATGTAGCTAGCAGCATTTTACGAATGAAAAAACCTAAGACTCATAGAATTTATTGCTCTAGTATTTTATCAGATCTGAGGCTCCCTTTTTCCACTTTGCCATACCACCTCAGAAGACTCAAAGATGAAGATGGCGTGGAGTCTGACCTAATGATGGAGTCTTATGTTCACATAATATATTATGGTCTGTAACAACATGCATGTCTATGTTCTGCGTTCTGGCTGGGACGTAGACCCCAGAGCTGTTTCTCAATCCTGGACTCCATGCCACTTTTACAGAGCTGATCTTACCCTGCGTTTGTAGGAGGCTTGATGCTGAAGGAGTGTTTTTGTCATATCCTACGTGTTTATCACAACAATCTTACTCCTAACAATCCTGACGGTGATATTTTGTAAGCATGTCTCCTGTGCCAGGCACATTGTCTCATTTAATCTTTCAAATAGCTGGTAGATTCTGTTCACGTTTATGTTTTATAGCAAGGCCACTGTAACCGATGTTGCAGTGGGAGAGTTAAGACTCACATTCACATCTATCTGCCTTCAGACCCCAAAGCCTTCATCCCTGTCGTGGTGTATCACTTCTCCATTTAATAGATGAGGAAGCCAAGGCTCAGGGAGGTTGTGAACTTGCCCTAGGCATCACAGCTAGACTGAGAAACTGAGAATCAAGCCCCCATCTTCTGATGATGTCTCTGATCAGTATGGTAAAGAAGATTCAGCAAGCCTACAGACCATAATACTAAAAGGCAGAATGGGAAAGGAAATAGGAAAAATAGCAGGCGTGATGTCTGGTGGGGTCTGGAAAGGCTTACGAGAGAACAAATACACTGGTGTCAATTCACCACAACCTGAGGTGCTGCTCCCACGTTGTCGAAGAGTGGGGAGTCATTGACTGGTTTTGAGCAAAGAGTGTGTCGTGGCCAAAGCCACACTTGAAATCATCTTTATAAATTAACATATAATAACCGTACATATGTATTGGGTACAAGTGATGTTTTGATACATTCATACAAGTAAAATGATCAATTCGGGGTATTTAGGATATTCATCACCTCAAACATTCATCATGTCTTTGTGTTGGGGACATTTCAACTTTTCTAGTTATTTTGGAGTATATGATTTTTTTTTTTTTAAAGATTCAAAATCGGGGACTCACTCTGTCGCCCGGGCTGGAGTGAAGCCTCTACCTCCTGGACTCAGGTGATTATTTCTCCTCGCTTCCCGAGTAGCTGGGACTACAGCTTGTGTCACCATGCCCAGCTAAGTTTTTATTTTTTTGTAGAGACGAGGTCACACTATGTTGTCTAGGCTGGTCTTGAACTCCTGGGCTCAAGTAATCCTCCCACCTAAGCCTCCCAAAGTGCTGGGATTACAGGCATGTGCCGCCTGTAATCCCTGGCCTACGATAAATGATTGTTAACTATAGCCATCCTAATGTACTGTCGAACACTAGAACTCCTTTCTTCTATCCAACTGTATGTTTGTACCCATTAACCAATATCTCTTTAGCTCCCCTCTCCTACCCGTCCCAGTCTCTGGTAACCACCATTCTACTTTCTGTCTCCATGAGATCAACTTTTTTAGCACCCACATATGAGTGAGAACATGTGATGTCTGTCTTTGTGTGCCTGGCTTGTTCCACGTAACAGAATGACCTCCAGGTTCATCCACATCGGTGCAAATGACAAGATTTTATTCTTTTCAATGGCTGAATAGTATTCCCTTGGGTACACAAACCACATTTTCTTCATCCACTAATCCATCGTTGAATACTTAGGTGTATTTCATATCTCAGCTGTTGTGAATAGTGTTGCAATAAATATGGGGTGCGGGTATCTCTTTGACATGCTGATTTTCCTTTCTTTGAGTCGGGACTCGGTAGTGGCATTGCTGGATCATAAAGTGGTTCTATTTTTAGCTTTTCGAGACACCTCTCTGCTGTTTTCCATAATGGCTATGGCAATTTACATTCCCAGCGATGGTGTGAGAGTTCCCTTTTCTCTGCAGCCTTGCTAGCATTTGTTATTTTTTGTCTTATTGGTCATTCTAGCTGAGGCAATTCCATTGGTCATTCTGTCTGAGGTGAGATGATGTCTGCTAGTTTTGATTTGCATTTCCCTTATGCTGAGTGATGCTGAGCATTTTTTTCATATACTTGTTGGCCGTCAGTATGTCTTCTTCTGAGAAATGTCTGTTAGTTCTTCTGCCCACTCTTTAATGTGATGATTTGGTTATTTGTTGTTTGAGTTCCTTATGTATTCTGGTTAATAGTCCCTTGCTGGATATTTTCTCCCTTTATGCAGGCTGACTCTTCAACCTGGTGATTGTTTCTTTTGCTGTGCAGAAACTTTTTAGTTTAACATAGTCCCATGTGTGTATTTTTGTTTTTGTTGTGCTTTTAAAGTCTTGGCTATCAAATCTTTGCCTAGACCGCTGTTCGGAAGCACATCCCCTATGTCCTCTTCTAGTCTAGTAGTTTTTGTCATTTTGGGTCTGATGTTTATTAAGTATTTCATCCATTTAATTCACTTTAATGATTTTTGTATATGGTCAGAGATAGGACTCTAGTTTCATTCTTCTTCATCTAGACATCCAGTTTTCCCAGGGTCATTTATTGGAGAGGCTGTTCTTTTCCTAGTGTATGTTCTTGGTGCTTTTGTCAAAAATCAGTTGGCTATAAATACCTGGATTTATTTCTGGGTTCTCTGTTCTGTTTCATTGGTGTGTGTGTCTGTTTTATACCAGTAGCATGCTATTTTACTTACTATTGCTTTCTAGTGTATTTTGAAGTCAGGTGATAGGAAGTCTCCTTTGTTCTTTTTGTTCAGTATTGTTTTGGTTATCTGAGGTCTTTAGTGGTTCAATGCTAATTTTATGATATTTGTAAATAATATCGTTGTTATTTAGATGGAAATTGTGTTGAATCTGTAGATTATTGTGGATAAGTCATTTTAACAATATTAACTCTTCCAATCTATGAGTGTGGTATTTATTTCCTCTTGTTTGTGTCCTTAACTTCTTTCAACAATGTTTTGGGGTTTTTGTTGTAGAGATATTTCACCTCTTTGGTTAAATCTAGATTTTTGTTTGTTTTTTGGTAGCTAGTATAAATAGGATAGCTTTCTTGATTTCTTTTTTGGCTCATTTGTTATTGGTCTACATAAACACTGCTGATTTTTTAAACTTTAATTAATTTAATTTAATTTAATTTAATTTTGATTCAAAGAGTACATGTGCAGGCTTGTTACATAGGGACATTGTGTGATGCTGAGGCTTGGGCTTCTATTGAGCCTTTTGGCCAGGTGGTGGACATGGTGCCCAGTGGGTAGTTTTCAGCCCTTTTCTCCCTCCCGTCCTTCCCCCTTTAGAAGTTCCCCAGGGTCTGTTGTTCTTATCCTTGTGCCCATGTGCATATAGTGTTTACCTTCTGCTTATTAGAGAGAACATAGGGTATTCAGTTTTCTGCTTCTGTGATAATTGGGTCAAAATGATGGTCTCTAGTGGTATCCATGCTGCTGCAAAGGACATGATTTTGTTCTTTTTCATGGCTGTGTAGTAGTCCCTGGTGTATATATACCATATTTTCTTATCCAGTCTGCTGTTGATGAGCACCTAAGTTGATTCCATGTTTCTGCTATTATGGATAGTGCTGCAATAAACATGTGCGTGCAGGTGTCTTTTTGGTAGAGTGATTTGAGCTCCTTTGGGCATATACCCAGGAGTGGGATTGCTGAGTCGAGTGGCACATCTGTTTCTAGTTCTTTGAGAAATCTCCAAACTGCTTTCCACAGGGGTTGAACTAGCTTGCATTCCCACTAGCAGTGTAGGTACATTCCTTTTTCTCCACATGCTTACCAATAACTGTTGTTTTTTGACTTTTTAGTAAAAGTCATCCTGGTTGGTGTGAGATGGTATCTCATTGTGGTTTTCATTTGCATTTCTCTGGTGATCAGTGATGTTGAACATTTCTTCATATGTTTGTTGTCCACTTGTATGTTTTCCTTTGAGAAGTGTCTGTTCATATCCTTTGCCCACTTTTTAACAGGGCTATTAGTTTTTCTCCTGTTGATTCATTTGAGCTTTTTGTAGATTCTGGATATTAGACCTTTGTCGAACACATAGTTTGCAAATATCTTCTCCTATTCCATAGGTTGCCTGTTAACTCGTTTGGTTGTTTCTTTGCTGTTCAGAAGCTCTTGAGCTGTATTAGGTTTCTCTCGTCAATTTTGGATTTTGCTGCTTTTGCTTTTGAGGTCTTGGTCATGAATTCACTGCCTTGGCCACTGTCCAGAAGAGTGTTTCCTAAGCTTGCTTCTAAAATTTTTATAGCTTGAGGTCTTATGTATAAGTCCTCAATCCATCTTGTTATTTTTTGTATACGGTAAGGGGAAAGGGTCCAGTCTCATTCTGTATATGGTGAGCCAGTTTTCCCAGACCCATCTACTAAATAGTGTCCTTTCCCCAGAGGGTTTTTTTTTTTTTTTCTTCAGCTTTGTCAAAGAGGAGATGGCTGTATGGCAGCAGTTTTATTTCTGGGTTCTCAATTCTGTTCCATTGGTCTACCTGCCTATTTTTGTACCAGTGTCATGGTATTTTTGTTACTGTTACCTTATAATACAATTTGAAGTCTGGTAATGTGATGCCTCCAGCTGTGTTCTTTTTGCTTAGGACTGCTTTGACTAATTGGGCTCTTTCTTGCTTCCACAAAAATGTATTGTTTTTCTGGATCTGTGAAAAATGATACTGGTAATTTGATAGAGACTGCATTGAATATGTAGATTGCTTTGGTAATATGAACATTTTAACAATATATATTCTTCCAATCCATGAGCATGGAATGTTTTTACATTTGTCTGTGTATCTTTGACATCTTTCAGGAATGTTTTGTAGTTCTCACAGTAGAAGTCTTTTACCTCTTTGATTAGGTGTATTCTGAGGCTTTGTGTGTATGTATGTGTGCATGTGTCTATTATAAATGAGGTTGTGTTCTTGATTTGGATTTCAGCTTGAATGGTGTTGGGTGGATAGAAATGTTACTGATTTTTGAGTGTTGGTTCTGTAACCTGAGACTTTACTGAAGTTGCTTATGAGTGCTGGAAACCTTTTGGTGGAATCTTTAGGGTTCTTTAGATATAGAATCATCTGTGAAGAGGGATCATTTAACTTCTTCTTTACCTGTTCGGATACCTTTTGCTTCTTTCTCTTGCCTGATTGCTCTGGCTAGAACTTCCAGTACTATGTTGAGTAGGAAGAGAGAGTGGGCATCCTTGTCTTGTTCCAGTTCTCAAGGGGAATGCTTCCAACTTCTACCTGTTAAGTATGATGTTGACTGTGGGTTTTTCATATGGCTCTAATTATTTTGATGAATATTCCTTCAATGGCTAGGTGGTTGAGGGTTTTCATCATGAAGGGATGTTGGATTTTTTCTGCATTTATTTAGATAATATGTGATCCTTGTTTGTACTTCTGCTTATGTGGTAAATTATACTTATTGATTTGTATGTGTTGAATCACGCTTGCATCCCAAGAATAAATTCTACCTGATCATGATGGATACTTTTTTTTAATATATTGCTAGATATGGTTTGCTAGGATTTTGTTGAGAATGTTTGCATCAATGTTCATCTGAGAAATTGGCCTGTAGTTTTCTTTCTTAGTTATGTCTTTCTCATTTTTTGATATCAGGATGATGTTGGCTTTGAAGAATCAATTAGGGAGGAGTCTCTCTTCCTCGATTGTTTGGAATAATTTTAGTAGTTTTAGTACCAGCTCTTCTTTGTATGTTTGGTAGACTTCTGTTGTGAAGCCATCAGGTCCTGGACTCTTTTTGATGGATACATTTTTTATTGCAGATTCAATTTTATGGCTCATTATTTGTCTGTGCAGGATTTCCATTTCTTCCTGTTTCAATCTTGGGAGGCCATATGATTCCAGAAATTTATCAATTTCCTTAAGACTTTCTAAATTGCATACATACAGATGTTTTTATAGTGGTCTCTGATGATCTTTTGTATTTCTTCTGGGTTAATTGTAATGTTACCTTTTTCATTTCCAAGTGTATTTATTTGAATTCTTTCTCTCTTCTTTTTGTTAATTGGGCTAGGGGTCTGTTGATCTTGTTTATCTATTTAAATAACCAGCTTTTTGACTCATTGATCATTGTATGGCTTTGGGGGTCACAATGGCGTTTATTTCTGCTCTTATTTTGGTTATTTATTTTCTTCTGTTAGCTATGGTTTTAGTTTGTTATTGTCCTTCTAGTTTATTTAGGTGAGATGTTAGGTTTTTTGTTTGAGATCTTTCTGCTTTCACAATGTGGGCCTGCAGTGCGATAAGTTTTCCTCCCAGCACAGCTGTGGCAGCATTCCAGAGGTTTTAGTATGGTGTGTCTTCATTGTCATTTGTTTCCAAGAATTTTTAAATTTCTCTCTTGATTTCGTTGTTTACCCAAATGTCATTCAGGAGCAAGTTATTTAATTTCTATGAACTTGTGTGTTTTGGAAGATTCCTCTTGGTGTTGATTTCTAGTTTTATTCCATTCTGGTCAGAAAAGATGCTTGGTGTGAGTTTAGTTCTTTGGAATTTATTTGAGGTTGAATTATGATCAAGTATGTGGTTGATCTTGGAGTATGATCCATCTGTGTATGAGAAGAATGCATATTCTGTGTTGTTGGGCAAAGGATTGAACATCAAATTTAAGTCCAGGATTTCTTTGTTAGTTTTCTGCCTCAGTAATCAGTCTAGAGCTATTCGTGGGGTATTGGAGTCCCTCACTATTATGATGTGACTGTCTATGTCCTCTTTCAGGTTAAGTAGCAGTTGTTTTATATCAGAGAAATTGGTGCTCCTGTGTTGGGTACATATATATCTAAAATAGACCATACTTATTATTGGTTTGAGCCATTATATGATATCTTTATGTAGTATCCCTAATTGTCCTTTTAAAACTTTTATTGGCTTAAAGCCTGTTTTATCTGATATACGAATAGCAATTCCTGCTCTTTTTCATGTTTGACTTGCATGATAGATCTTTGTCCATTCCTTTACCTTGAGCCTAAAGGTATCTTTAGAAGTAATATGGATCTCCTGGAGACAGCAAAAGGATGGGTCTTGTTTTGTTTTCCAGTTTGCTACTCTGTGTTATTTAAGTGGGACATTAATACCATTGCTATTCAGGGTTCCTATGAATATGTGAGGGTTTATTCCTATCATAGTGTTATTGAGGAGTTGCTTAGGGATCTTGGCTTTGTAGGTCATTTATATGGTTTTGTATGTTGATTTTGTGTCCTGCAACTTTAGTAAATTCATTTATCAGATCTAAGAGGATTTTTTTTCAATGAAGTTTTGTTTTTGTTTGTTTTTTGTGCATCACAGAACCAATTTATTGAGAGGGCCAAGATAAAAAAGTGTCTACTCAATGTTCTGGGGGCACAAGGTCTTCCTGGGAGCTGAACCTAACACAGAGGGTTTGGTGTCCAGAGACGTTTCTCAGAAGAGCCACCCAAGAATTGCTGGAACAAATTAATATCAGGATCCCAGGCACTGCAGGAGAGCAGCCGAGGCTCCAGTCTGCCACTGCGCCAAGAATCTGCCTCCACCAAGACCTAAATGGAGTTTAAAATTTTTTTTATATAAGGTTATGTTGTCTGCAAAGAGGGACAATTTACTTCTTTTCCACTTTGATGCTTTATCCTCAACTTTGTCTTTATAGAAGATAGAGAAATAAGTACCCTTTCCAATTTGTGTTTTTTTCCAAGAGAATTTCTTTCTCTTTCCTAGTTGCTCTGGCTAGGGCTTCCAGTACCATGTTTAAAAAGCGAGATGAAAGTGGACATCTTTGTCTTGTTTCAGTCCTTCGAGGAAAGGCTTCCATCTTTGTCGCATTCAGTATGTTAGCTGTAGGTTTGTCATATGTGATCTTTATTATGTTTAAGTATATACATGCCTACTTTTTGAGATTTTTTTGTTGTGAAGGGATGTCAAATTTTATCAAATGCTTTTGCTGTGTCTATTGAGATGATCATAAAGTTTTTGTCCTTTGCTCTGTTGATGTGATTTATCACATTTATTGACTTGCATAAGTTGAAACATCCTTGCATCCCTGGGATAAATGCCACTTGATTATGGTGTGTAATCGTTTTGATGAGTTGTTGGACTTAATTTTCTCATATTTTGTTGAAGAGTTTTGCATGTATGTTCATCGGGGATATTGGTCTGTAGTTTTCTTTTTTGTTCTGTCTTTGTCTTGTTTTGGTATCAAGGTAATTGTGGCCTCATCGAATAAGTTAAGAAGAATTCCTTATTCTTCAATTTTTGAAATAGTTTGAGAAGGATTACTGTTCTTCTTTATAAGTCTGGTAGTATTCAGCAGTAAAGTCATCAGGTCCTGGGTTTTTCATGTTGGGAGACGTTTTGTTGCTGATTTGATTTCGTTACTTATTATTGGTTGATTCAGGTTTTCTATTTCTTTCTGATTTAACCATGGTAGGTTGTATGTGTCCAGGAATTTATCATTTCTTCTATATTTCCCAATTTGTTAGCATATCATTTTAATAACAGTCTCTAATGATCACTTGTGCGTCTCTGGTATCAGTTATAATTTCTCATTTTTCATTTCTGATTTTATTTTTAGGAGTCTACTCTTTTTTTCTTCATGAGTTGGCCTAGCAGTTTATTGATGTCATCTTTTCAAAACTCAACTTTTCATTTTGTTAATCCGTTGCATTTTTTGTCTCTATTTCATTTAGTTCTGCTGTACTCTCTATTATTTATTTCCTTCTACTAATTTTGAGATTGATTTGTTCTTGCTTTTCTAGTTCTCTGAGGTGCTTTGTGAGGTTGTTTGTTTAAGATCTTTCCACTTTTTAATGTAGATGTTTATTGCTATAAACTTCTCTCTTAGTACTGGTTCTGCTATATCTCATAGGTTTTGGTAAGTTGTGTTTAATTTTTTACTGTTTAAAGAGTTTTAAAAAATTTCTCTTTAATTTCTTCATTGATCCAATGGTGAGTCAGGGGTATGTTGTTTAATTTTCATGTGTTTGTACAGTTTCCAAAATTCTTCTTGTTATTTATTTCTAATTTTATTATATTGTGGTCTGAAAAGACACTTGATGTGATTTCATTTTCTTAAGTTTATTGAGACTTGTTTTGTGTCCTAACAAAAAACAAATGCTATCCTGGAGAATGTTCCATGTGTTGATGAGAAGAATGTGTCTACTGCAACTATTGGAAGATATGTTCTATAAATGTCTATTAGGCTCATTTGGTCTAAAGTACAGTTTAAATCCAATGTTTCTTGGTTGATTTTCTGTCTAGGTATTGAATTTCCCAACTGTTATTGTATTGAAGTGTAGTGTTCCCTTTAGATCTAAGAATATTTGCCTTATTTATCTGAGTGCTCTGGTTTGGGTGCATATATATTTAGAATTTTTGTATTGATTTGATCCTTTTTTCATTATGGAGTGAACTTTGTTATCTCTTTTCACAATTTTTGACTTAGATCCTATTTTATCTGATGCAAATAAGCTACTCCTGCTCATTTTTGTTTTCCATTTGTGTGGAATATATTTTTCTGTCTCTCTATTTTCAACCTATATGTGTCTTTACAGATGAAGTGAGTTTCTTGTAGGCAACACTGAGTCATTTTGAAAAATCTATTTGTCCAATTGATATCTGTAAGTAGGGAATTTAATCTGCTTATTTTCAAGGTTATAATTGATAGGGAAAGACTTAATTTTGACATTTTATTAGTTTTCTGGGTGTTTTGTATATCCTTTGTTCCTTTCTTCCTCTCTCATATTATTGTTACAGTTTGGTGGTTTTCTGTAGTGGTAATGTTTAACTCCCTTTTTGCTTTCACTTGTGTATCTGTTCTACCAGTGAGTTTTGTATTATACTTGCATGTGTTTTCATGATGGCAGATATTTGCTTCCAGATGTAGGACTTCCTTATGCATTACTTGTAGGGCGGCCGGTCTAGTGGTGATTAATTCCCTCAGTTTGCTTGTCTGGGAAAACTTTTTGGCTGACAGTTTTTTTTCTTTCAACATGTTGAAAATATCATCCTATTTTCTTCTGGCCTCTAAGATTTCTGCAGAGAAATTCACTGTTAGTTTGATGGGGGATTCCCTTATATATGACTTGATGCCTTTTTCTTGCTGATTTTAGAATTATTTCTTTGTCTTTGACTTTTGACAGTTTGACTACAGTGTTTCTTGGAAAAGACCATTTTGAATTGAATGTATTAGGGGATTATTGAGCTTCCTGTATCTGAATATTTATATCTCTTGCAGGATTTGGAACATTTTTAGCCATTATTTCATTAAATAGGTTTTCTATACCTTTGGACATCTTTTCTCCTCTGGAACTCCTAGAATTCAAATATTGTTTGCTTTATGATTGTCTATATGTCATGTGGTCTTCATTCTTTTAAAATTCTTTTTAGGTGTGCATCTGGTGTAACAGCTGCTTCTCCCAGTTTTATGGATTGACTTTAGTAGGGAAAGATTTTTTTTTTCTTGTAAATGTATCTATATTGTTGGTTTGGTATAGTTTTTGGCTTTGATTCTGGGTGGATGCAATATCGTAGTCTCTGTGTGATTTCTTTGGCTATGATCAATGTCAGTGGTGTCTATGAGTTCCTTAGTGGCCCAGATTGTGGTTGTTAGTGTAAGATGAGGTGAGGCTTTGTTGGGGACAGGGATGCCACATGGACTGATCCTTAGGTATCATTTTTACCAATAGTGGGCAGGGCAGGCCTATCCTCAGGCACCCAGATTGTGTACATGGGTGCTGGCAGTGGCAGGTGGGCTGATTAATCAATCCCCAGGAGCCAGATAGTACTCCTGGGTGCTGATGGTGGAAAGTGTAGCAGGACAATCCCTTGGCCTCCAAACAATGCTCACTGGCACCGATGGCAGTGTTGGGCAGGGCAGTCCATGTCAGCCCCTCCTATGGTGCCTGCAGCCATTAACTGTGGCGAGCTGAGTAGATCAACCCCCAGGCTTCTGCACAGCGCACTCGAGCTCAGGTGTCACTGCTGGGGAGGATGGTTGGCTTGTTCTCAGGCCCTAGAGGACACACACGGTTGCCAATAGCAGCAGCAGTGGATGGAACAGGGCTTTTCTCGAACCATCTGATGATGTGCACAGGTGGCCAGGGTGGGTTCACCCCCCAGGCCCCAGATGACATGCGTGGTCTCTGCTCAGACCCTCTTAATGGTACCAACACAAAGCCTCGCTTGAAGAAAGATTATTGTGGCAGATCCCGAGACTAGGCACAGATTATTGTAATCCTTGGGACAGAAGGAGGCTCTAAACCAGTGGGGAAAACGTGTAAGGGGAGAATTCAGAGAACATCGCAATGTAGAGTTAGCAGTATCTCACAACTAGACGTTGGGGACCAAAGAGAGCCAGGTAGCATATATAGTTCTATGTTTGAGCCTAGGCTGCTAAAAAAATTGTGTTGTCATAAATGAAAACAGGAAATTAAGGACAATGAGTTAGTTTAGGAGAGGGGAGCTAATGGTCTCATTTTGGAATAGGGTAACTTTGTGGTACAGGTATGTTATTCAAACAGAAGTATATCAATTTGAGTGAAGCATGGCACACCCAAATATACAGTGTGGGGAGGCACGCTCAAGAAGGCACTAGCGGGTCAGGCTCGGTGGCTCAGCCTGTAATCCAGCGCTTTGGGAGGCTGAGATGAGTGGATTGCCTGAGCCCGCGGGTTCGAGACCCGCCTGGGCAACTTGGCCAGACCTCATCTCTACAATAAATCAAAAAAATTAGCCGGGTGTGGTAGCGCGCACCTGTAGTTCCGGCTACTTGGAAGACTGAGGCGGAAGGATCGCCGGAGCCCAGCGGGTCGAGGCTGCGGTGGCCGGGGGCACCCACTGCACTCCAGTCTGGGCAACAGAGTGAGACTCTACTAGTGGACTAGGCCATCAAAGAAGCAAGCATGACAAGAAAAAGATAAGGCACAACGTTTAGAGGGCAGGAAGCTGATGAAGAGCTCTGAACATGGTAAGGAAGTGTAAAAGGAATGGCTGATGTTAGGAAATGTGACAGTCGAAGTCAAAATCAGAAAAAAGGATACGCCCCATGGAATATTACGCAGCCATAAAGATGAACAAAATCATGAACTTCGCAGTAACCTGGATGGACTTAGAGTCTATAACACGGAGTGATCTTTCACAGAAACAAAGAACTGAGTATCACTTGTTCTCACTCAAAAGTGGAACTTGAACAATTATTGTAATGCTGTAAGAAAAGGATTGGCAGTAGTGGGAAACGGGGCGGGGGGAAGGTGGGATTGGCAGTGGTTGGAATCTGCCTGAGGAAGGGGGGCACACCTCATCAACAAGGGTACCTGCATATGAATAATTGTATGCCCTGAATTGTACCCCACGATTTAAAAATAAAATAAAAGATTTAAAGGCGAGAAAAAAAGGTTACGTTTGATTCCAGAGTGTTTGCAAGTAGGGAGGGGCTGGTGAGAGGAGACCCAAGCAGGCAAGGGGTTGAGAAGTGAAATGAGCTGGACCAGGCAGAATGAAAGGGCAGCTAACTCTCTCAAGAAATCTGTCCGAAAACTCCTGTCAGAGTCAAGTCAATTCAATCCTATTTTGCAGTGTCAAATGGCCTCCTGCATGCCAATGAAAGAAGGTATAAGTGCTTTTAACATACAAACCCACGTTTTCAGGAGATTTGGAGAAAATCGAAATAAGAGGTACGAGAGATCAACATAAAGGAGATTTCTAAGGCAGTTCTTCTAAAAAGGATGGATGAAAAAGACAATGCCACAGGATGGAAATGAACTTGTAACTTAAAAGGTCACAATTTTGGCTTTGATACAACATTCCACTAATAATTAGAGGAGAGAAAACTATAGCCTCTGGGAGAAAAAATACTTAAGTCATTTCCAATTCAGACACCAAGTTTTTGGAAATAGCTAATAACACACCTGGCTACACATAGCCCTTATCGCGTAGATAAACAAAACTCTGAACACAGTGTTCAGAGTTCTCATTAAATGCTTCATTTCAAAGCATTCATCTTATCTCTTCCAACAGAGTCTAACAAAAGGACAATAGTCTTTTGTTTTTCCTTATTATTATTGTTATATATATATTTTTTGCAAGCTGCTATCTCTGTAATATGTCACAAAGACGGTCGGATTAAAATGGGTCTTTTCAAAGCAGTCAATGGAGTAGTTGAAGAGGATACATAAGCTTCTGGTTTTTTGGCTGCACGGATGTGGTGGCTATCGCATGTTTCTGGAATAAAACCTGTTTATGCCAAGGATTGACTTTGCAGATCATCCATACTTACCTCAGGCTTCAAACACACACACACACACACACACACACACACACACACACACACATACACACACACACACATACACACACACACACACACACGAAAGCTAAAATAGTACAGTCAGAGAATCAATCCTCAGTTCTTTTATCGGGGCAACAAGGCCTACCTTTCTTGAGGGATATGGAAGTCTCAGTTTTTATGATTTTTGACACACGGCTGCCTTCAGATGAGCTTGTCTTTCTTCCGACATAACGTCGAGAATCAGGAAACCAACAACATGTTCGTCACTTACTTGCCTGATCTCTCTGCTTCAGGCCCTTAGAAATTGAGAGAACTCGGTTTGCTCCATTCTCAAGTGTTCTCTTTATTTAGAAAATTATAGAATGTGAAACACTTGCCTCATTAATTTTAAATGTCATTTAAAATAAACTACATTATAGGAAATCCAGAAAGAAAAAAAAAAATTACCGATAGCTTCATCTTAAAGGAGACCACAATCTTTATTTTAATGTGTCTCCATCTAGTCTCTTTTTTTTTTGCTAAGCACATTTATTGGATAATTGTACTCACAGTCTAATACAACTTTGTGTTCTTTTTCACTTCAATTTATATCTGATGCACATATTCTCTCTCCATGCCTCTTTCTAGAGACTGACACAAAGATTTTCTACCTTGTCAGGAAGGGACTGGGAGACTGGTATTTACCAATTCTGTCTTGGGGAAAGCTGGCTGGTTGGATTTTAATTTAGCTGTAGCCTGTTTATATTTCTTCTAGTTCCTTGAAACAGAGACTGTGCTACCATTGATAAGGCCTACTTATCTGCCCTTCCACAGTGTGATAGTTCTTTAATCTTCCAGAAAGCTAAAGAAAAGAATGTTCTCACTTTTTTATACCATCTCTAATGCCTGGTTACTAGACTTTTGATCTTATACTAGCTAAAAGCAGGGTTGGAACTGGGCCATGCCATGGGTTGCATGGTTTGTGCTGAGGATGGTAACTAACGTTTGAATCTCAACTTTTTTGTTAATTGGTGGTGGTTGTACTGAACAGAACTCTGAGGGGTGTTTCATCTCAGTAGGAAAGAGTATCATAATCATTTAGCAATGTCTGTCTCAGATACGGGGGAAAAATTGATAGCATACGTGCCTAAGACTCGTCATCCCTTGAGCTAAATATTTATTTAAAGCCTACTGTATGCCATGTATACTGTATACATTATATGATCTATTCCTCATAGCGATACTGGAAAATGGACATCATTTTCTGATGTGGGCAGCACAGGAGAGCAAAAATGAAGAGCCCACCCAAACTCAGAAATTAGAGAAATGAAATTGTCTCAGTGGATGAGGCTGTGAAATCAACACACAATGAAAATCAGAGTAGGGACTTGCAACTTTTTATTTATTTTTTTATTTTTGAGTTGGAGTCTCAATCTTCACCCAGGCTGGAGTACAGTGGCATGCTCACGGCCACCACAGCCTCGACCTGCTGGGCTCAGGCGATCCTTCTGTCTCAGTCTTCCGAGTAGCTGGAACTATAGACACACACCACCAGGCCTGGCTAGATTTGTGTGTGTGTGTGTGTGTGTGTGTGTGTGTGTGTGTGTGTGTGTGATTTATCGTAGAGACAAGGTCTCCTCAAGTTGCCCGGGCTGGTCTCAAACCCCTGGGCTCAGGCAATCCTCTCTCCTTGGCCTCCCAAAGTGCTGGGATTACAGGCTGGGACACCACACCTGGCTGGAACTTGCAACTTTATGCTGAAGAAACTCAGAATTTGTCAGAACTGCTCTCAGGAGAGCAAAATTTGTGAATAACCATATGGAATGTAGAAGTTTATTTTAAAGAAAGATTGTCAACCAGAAGGTGATATGCTTGCTAGTAGAAGCTTAGCAAAGAGGGTGTCACTGAATCAAATGTTGGCCATCCATTCCCAACAGGGCCATTCAGCCTCTCATATTCAGCAAATATTTTTCGAAGGTCTACTGTGGACCATGCCCTGCAGTGGGTGCCAGGCATGTGGACTAGGCTGGAGAACTTTCTTCGGTCTCTTCCTCTTTCAGATGTTTTCTCCTTCAATCCGTATGTTCTCTTCATCTTACTTCAAGACTATCATCGTGATTATTCTGAGAACAGGACGCAAAAGGAAAGAGTGAGAGGGAAGGTGTGATCCAGGGGAACCGCCTCATTTTTCTTCTCAGTTTCTGTCTGAGAACTCTCCAGATTCTTATCCTAATATTCTGGAGTTTGATACCCATGCTTGTGAAGCATGAAGGATTTTACATGGAATTGCAATGGATGGATTTGACTGTGTCAAATTCAAATTCAGGATTAAGAAAGTCACAGATCAGCCTTGCATTTTAATTCTCTGAACCTAAAATCTGGAAAGGGCGTGAGATTTTTAAAAGGGAAATGAACTAAAACATTGCAACTTTGTGACATGTATTTTTACGGTTGACCCCGGCACCACTCGGGCTCATTATACAATTTGTTCATCTCTTCAATTAAAATAGTTTCTAACTCAGAGCTTGAGACTCGCTTTAAGTTAAACTCCTGGATTTTGGATGAACTAGTTTCCCTAGTTTCAGAATGCTGTTTATTTAAATGATAAACTGAATATGATTGGCATTAACTCAGCTACACACAAAGCAAACGATGCTTGTATCTCACTATCCAGGGATTCAAAGCAACAAATGGATGGGCAGAAGGAATCACAAGTGAAAAATCTACAGATTCAATTCTATTTTTAAAATGAAAAATTTCTATATTGAAAACACTGAAGCCTTCTTCCTTATTCCTCTCTCTCTCTCTCTTTTTTCTTCTCTTCTTAAATAATGTGCTGGTGTATTTTTTTTTTTTTTTTTTTGAGTTGGAGTCTCACTCTTGTCACCCAGGCTGGAGTGCAGGGGCACACTCACGGCCACCGGAGCCTCGACCTGCTGTGCTCCAGCAATCCTTCCGCCTCAGCCTTCCAAGTACCTGGAACTACAGGTAGGCACCCCCATGCCTGGCTAGTTTTTCTGTGTGTGCGATTTATTGTAGAGATGAGGTTTCACCAAGTTGCTCAGGCAATCCTCTCACCTCAGCCTCCCAAAATGGTAGAATTACAGGCTGAGCCACTGCGCCCAGCCAATTAAAAAAAAAAATGGCTTCTATTTACCCTAATTTCTTCACTTATTCATTTTTTTAAAAAATCTGCTTTTTTAAATTTAAATTTTTTTTTTAAAGATGTGGGGTACAATTCAGGGTTAGGTATACAGATGTTCATTATGCAGGTGCCCTTGTGGATGAAGTGTGCCCCACCCTGCGCTGGCAGTTTCCCTCAACTGCCAATCCCACTCCCCCACCCTCCCGCAGTTCTCCACTACTGCCAATCCCTTTCTTATAGTATTATGATCATTGTTCAAGGTCTGCTTATGAGTGAGAACATATGGCACTCTGTTCCTTGTTTCTGGGACAGATCACTGAGTATGATGGACTCTAAATCCATCTAAGTTGCTGTGAAGTCCTTCTTTATGGCTGCATAATATTTCATTGTGTATATGTACCACATTTTCTTTATCCAGTCCAGCTTCGATGGGCAGCATGGTGGGTTTCACTTATTCCTTTTTAACTTGGATAAATTTCTTTAAGTCAACTTAAAGTCTTTTAAGGAACAAGGCTAATTCTAAATAGAGAAATATAAAGTAAGTCAAATAGAAAGACACTAAATACAGAGAGACAAATTTGCCTTTTGTATTGACTGCAATTTAATTTTCACCATCTCCCCGATACATATGTAGAGGACATCTTCCGAATGCCCACCGCCAAATCATGATTTAGTACTAACCTCAGAGAGCTTAAAACCTAGTAGGAAAGACAGACAACTGAACACACAAAATATAAATAAAATGTAGTTAAAGGCAATGGGATGGATGTCTTCTCATCAGTGTATTAACTTATGAATGTTTCAATGAGCTGGTCCTATGAGCACCATTATGTGAAAACACACAGAGGGAGGAGAGCCCTGGGCTTGCTGGGGAGACGGAGGAGACTTTAACAAAGAGAGGACATTTAAGAAGGGCTTGCTTATTTTTAAAGATTATTCTAGCAGAGTAACGCATGTACGTGGTTTAGTATGCTAATAGTTTTACAAGACTTTTCATAAAATCAGCCAACCCCATTCTTCCCTCCCTAGAGTCTCCTTAGAGACAGTGCCTTCTAGCACTTTGGGGTTTTTTTTAGTTCTGCTACCAATAAATTTCTAAATAATATGATCATAATGCTATTTCCTGATTTTTTTTCAAAGGTAAGTATTGCGTGTTGGCTTATTCTTTTGGAAAACATGGACTCTGCTTTCGCATTACTGGACCTCCACCACCCACCTCCATTTCTTTTCCTGGGTGGTGGGTCTTGTTGTCATAGCAGAGGCTTTGTTCAAAGGCCTCCTGACCCTGGGCAGATTGTTCCATATAAAGCTGTCTGGAAGCTCTGTGAGGAAGGACTGGGCACGATGACTGGGGACTTCACCATGAGGAAATCAGGCAGGTATCCTGGCATTTTATTGGCCAGTTCAAAAATGTCCATATTTTTAGGTCTTCCCTCTTGGGCTGGTCAATTTCCCTAACGAGAAATCCTACCATCTCTTGCTTAGAAAGTTTATGTCCGCCTATCAGAGCATGCAGAGGGGAGTTTCACCTTCCGGTGTGTAGACTTTTCCTGCTGTTTTCAGAGTGACACCCCTGCCCTCAGCTACACGTGGTCTTTCAAGTCCAGAGTTCCTCAGGGTTAACCTCTTCCAGAGTAAATCTCAGGCTTCCAGGTGGAGAAGGGCACTCACCTGACTGGTGGGAGGGTGAGCAGATCCAGGGGTCAAGTGCTTCTTGTAGGTTCAACAAGTCCTCCTGTTTTCCTACCCTCATCCCTTCCTTCGGAGGCACCCGGTACCCTAGTTCCCGAGTCCTGTGGGTTCTTGATGAGATTCACCTTGTGGCTTGTCTCCCCTCACACCCACAGGCACTCTGCTTTTTCCGTCCTCCTAAGTTGGACGCCAAAGTTTTGTTGAAATGTTTTATTGAAATGTTTTATCACCTGTCCTCATCTCTTCTCTTCGCCCTTGTGGGCTTATGCATTTTTATTTAAAAAATTGTTTATATCCTTTTACTAAGTTTACTAAGGGAGAAGAATACATCTTCGGTTTGTCCCTTTTAACCTGGAGTTGCAAGTTACACTTTAAGGGACAATTTAAAGGTACGGGGGTATGAAAAAGGCATTACAGTTCAAGAGAATAGCAAGTGCAAAAATGTAGATTTGTGAAAGGAACTCTGGCACCGTGTTTAGGAAATAGGGGTTGCAGTTTGTCTGGAGTATAGGGGATCTGAGACAAAGCCCCCGTGATAGATTGCTTGCAAAAAAATGGCCCAAATTATTTCCCTTCCTCGGCACACTCAGTGTAATGTGACTTTGCAGTTTCCTCTGTCGAGGAGGAGCTTGCCTTCCCCAATCCATGCTATCTGGGCTGGCCCCGCGATGGCTTTAGCCAATAGCGTGTGGCAGAGTGACGACGTACAGTTCTGACTAGGCCACAAGGGGCCTTGCGTCTTCCGCGTGCTACTTTTCATTTCCATTCCAGCTACCACTAGAATAAGCTCAGCTAGGCTGCCGGGAACGAGACATGTGACCCAGTCATTGCCCATTGCCTCTGCTGAGACCCAGGCAGTTCCCTGAAGCAGTCACTTGGCTTACTTATAGTTGATCATACATATAAGGGAGCCCAACTGAGACCAGAAAAACCACTCAGCCGAGTTGCTAATCCACATAACGATGAGTTAACTGTGTGGTGGTTGGGTGGCTACGTTTTGGGGTGGATTGTTACCCAACTGGAGCTAACCAATCTAGCCCCCCAAATAGAAACTTGAAGAGCCATTGTGGAACTAAGGAAAGAATACTGGTTAAAATGCCAAGATCAGATTCTGTTTCTCCCTTTACTACCAACCAACCGTGTGTCCTTGAGCAAGTCACTCAATCTCGGCCTCACCATCTGTCAAGTAAAGGCGTCGTAAAGTGGACAAGATGAGTGTTTTTCAAGCGTCTTTGCCCCTGGGAACCACCTAGGAGCTTGTTAAAAGTAATCATTCCGCCCTCGATCCTCTGAAATGGAAAAATCTATCATTTCCTTTAGTTCCCTGATGATTCTGACGCAGCCAGACCAGCGGGCATTCCAGACACCTGTGGTTGAGAACTACTAACCACGAGATCTTCCAGGTTCCTTCTGGGTCAAAAATTCTGAGAGTTTAAGTCCCTTTCTTGGGTTATGCTGAGGCTTTAGCTGGTTTTGTGTTGGTTTGCTTGCTTGTTTGCTTTGCTTTTCCTGTCTCCGCCATGGTATTTAGGTTTCTTCCTCAAAATGTCCTATCCTGCCTTCTCCTGCCACTGGGGCTGGATCACTTTTCATACCCCTGCTGTCTCAGCCCACCTCAACCCCACAAGCTCAGGCAGCAGCTTAAGGCTCACAGTCTTACTACCCAGCAGTGACTTTGTTTCCAGGCATGTAATGTCCTTATAGTTCTGGGTTTTAGGTTCATTTCCACATCTACTTCTTCGCTCTCCAAGAACTTGTTTGATTATTAAAGAAAAGGACCAATCTATCTGGGCTGTCTTTATCCCTGTCTTAAAGGAAACCCAATTTTGCTTTCTCTTTTCCTTCAAATTCCTGATTCCATAGCCCTTTGGGTTCTTTGATAAACAGGGAAGGTCTCCGGTGTTCTCTGGAGGCCCCTTGTAGGATTAGAGCTGTTCGATGTATTTTCTTAGGTTCTCTGAACCAGTGTTTCTAAAGTCCCTAGTCTTTTGCCCTTGACATCACTTTTTCCATCTGGAATGCTCTTCCCGTAGGCCCAGGTTTCCCAGGCTAGAGTTTCTCCTTAGTAGCAACTTGGCCATGAACACCAGTCGTTGTGTCTCTCATATGAGAGCAAGCCTTAGTTGAAACCTACTATCTGTTCTTAAGTCGTGTGTGTGTATGTGCAGTGCGATGGGGGAAGACAGAAGACAGAGAAGATAGTCTCGTGTGTGTGTGTGTGTGTGTGTGTGTGTGTGTGGTGGGATGGGGGAAGACAAAAGATAGAGAAGATAGTCGTGTGTGTGTGTGTGTGTGTGTGTGTGTGTGCATGAGCAGTGGGACGGGGGAAGACAGAAGATAGAGAAGATGTGTGTATGTGTGTGTGTGTGTGCGTGTGTGTGTGATGGGATAGGGGAAGGCAGAAGATAGAGAAGATAGTTGTGTGTGTATGTGTGTGTGTGCAGTGGGACGGGAGAAGACAGATGATAGAGAAGATAGTTGTGTATGTGTGTGTGTGTGTGTGTGTGTGTAGTGGGATGGGGAAGACGGAAGATAGAGAAGATAGTCATGTGTGTGTGTGTGTGTGTGTGTGTGCAGTGGGACGGGAGAAGACAGATGATAGAGAAGATAGTTGTGTATGTGTGTGTGTGTGTGTGTGTGTGTAGTGGGATGGGGAAGACAGAAGATAGAGAAGATAGTCATGTGTGTGTGTGTGTGTGTGTGTGTGCAGTGGGACGGGAGAAGACAGATGATAGAGAAGATAGTTGTGTATGTGTGTGTGTGTGTGTGTAGTGGGATGGGGAAGACGGAAGATAGAGAAAATAGTCATGTGTGTGTGTGTGTGTGTGCAGTGGGACGGGAGAAGACAGAAGAAAGAGAAGATAGTTGTGTGTGTGTGTGTGTCTGTGTGTGTGTGTGTGTGTGTGCGTGCGCGCGCGAGTGTGCGCGCGCGCACAGTGGGACGGGAGACGGAAGATAGAGAAGATAGAAGACCTTCCATGAGCCACACCCATATTGTACACCCCCTCGTCCTCCCTTAAAAAAACCATCTCAGAACATCAGACAGAAGTTGCAAGGCAGATGGCAAGACCTAGGTTGTTCCCAGCCTTAGGACAGCGGGTGGAGCTTACAAGAGGCAAGCCTCCTGGGAGCTGGAGAGTGCCAGCCTCAGGGAGATGAAAGGGACGCGCTCTGTTGTTGCCGGGTGACCCGAAAGTCTGACCCTGCCTGGCGCTGAACACGCCCGCCTCTTTGGACTCCCCTCTGCACTGGGGGAGTCCGCTTTTCCCAGCCACAGTAATTAGCAAATCAGGACGATTTGCAGATAGCTTTTAAGTTCTGTTCAGGATTTAAAAACCAGCAGGGGTCAATCGAGTTAATTTAACTTTTCAAAATTGTGACGCTAGGGTGATTCATTACATAACGCACATCCAGCGTAATGTACTCGGGAGCGTGCAGCCATTCACCATGCACTCAGCCAGCACCGATGAAATAAATGACCTGTTTACAATTTCTTCCCTTTTGAACGCAATGTTATCTCAATAAAATTAGCCATTTTCATACTTAAAACCAAAAAGACCTCAGACTGAGTTTTTTCCCTAGTCTGGCCACGAGTGAAGCTTACCTCTCTATCATCGGAGACCCTTGCTAGCAATTCGCAGATGAGCCAACTCAGTGGCAGATCACGTTGTTGCCCTTGATGGGGCTCACATGCCTCTTGCCATGACCTTGGGGTTCTGTCTTCCTCACACCATCACAAGCTCAGCGGTGGTAGGTCCCAGGTGTCCCCATGGGGTGAGCGCTGCTCGCAGTGGAAGTCTGAGTTCTACACAGTGATGGGAACCCACTGGTCGAGTGACCCAAGACAATTCTTTGAACCTCCTTGACTCTCATTCCTCACATTTGTATATGATGGTGTAGCCCAGATGGTGCCTAGAGCTCTTCCAGTTCCAGCATTAGTGAAAAAAACTCACTTCCGATTCCTGTTCCAGTCACCTGGCAGCCGGGGAAGCATGTAGGCTCTATGGGGGACCCGCAGGGTTCGTGACTGATAAAGCTGGGGTTGGTTCCCCTGCCCTCCCGCCTGTCCTGGGTACTGTTTCTCACTTGAGAGGGAAACACTGAGACCTTTGGCTTTGTAAATCAAAAGACTTTTCACATGAAATAACATTAATCTGTGCATATTTCAAACGACGGTGGCACTTTGGGATATAGTCCCTCATTTGATCTTCACCTTCATTGAAAATCAGGACAAGGATTAGCATTTCTGTTTGCCAGAAAAGGAAAGTAAGGGTGACCACTCCAAGTAACTTGTCCAGCATCAGAATGGCTAGTGTTGGTGACATTGAACTAGAATGACAGGGCTTTGGACCTTTCACGGGAGCCCTTGACACCATACCTTATCTGCTCGAAAGTAAAGCCACTCCAGAGAGAGGTGACACCAGTCCTACCTGTGTTTTCAGTCTCTCCCATACAGATATTTCCCAGGACTCCCTGTGGAGTGATTCTAAGCCATTGTAATTGCCTGTTCATTTTCAAATCTCCTTCTCCACAAATTGGGAGTGGGGGAAGAGGTGGAGGAGAACTAAAGGAAAATCCCTGCAAAGCGAGCACAGTCATTTGCCCATTCAGCCACATCTACCCCCTGGACAAACATAGGGACCTCTCGGTGTCAGGCTGGGTGCCAGGAACACAGCGTAAATCAGACACAAGGGCATGACAGCGTAGATGGATTCATACCGTCCTGAAGGCTGGGTAGAAACTAGCTGTCTCCAATCCATGGCTACAGGCTTTGGGACCGTACATGAATTCATTACTAAGATTTTTTCCTTCATCTTAGTTTCTCCTTAATCCAAACACCAAAAAGAAAATGAGTTGAGAATGTCAGCGCTGTTCTGACTGTGTTCTCCAAGGCAGCATGTTTCAAAATAAATAAAATGTGAGCCACAATATATGATTTTAAATTTTCCAGCAGTCACATTTTTACAAAGTAAAAAGCAGCAGTAAAATAATAATGTATTTTATTTAACCCAATATACCCCAAATGCTATCGTTTTAACATGTCATCAATAAAATTTGTTTTTTTAACATAGAGATGGGGTTTCACCACATTCCACGGGCTGGCCTCAAACTCCTGGCCTCAAGCGATCCTCCCACCTTGGCTTCTCAAAGGTGCTGAGGTTACAGGCATGAACCATCATGCCTGGCCGTAATCAGCACAAGATTATTAATAAGACATTTGAACATTTTTGGAGGTACTCGGTCTTTGAAATACAGTGACCTCTTAAACTTTCAACACACCTCAACTCAGAGCAATCCCATTTCAAGCCCTCAGCCGCTGTCTCTGACTAGTGCTGCCATGTTGGACAGGGTGCCTCACTGGGTTTGCCTCAGAGAACAGCCTGGTAAAACAGGGGGCCAGTTTCTTGCCACCTGGACCGCCCTGTGGGGCACTGGGTGCACCTGGCCGGGGGCTTCCTGGACTCCTGCTCCGATTAGGTCTTCAGGGAGAGGCTGTGTCCTCTCTCCTGTGGACAGCTGATCCGCAGCGGGAGAATCTTAGCCTCCCCCTGGTCCCAGTTCCACAGGCCTCCTCTCTCGGGGTGAAACACGACCGCTGGTCAGGCCGGGCCTGCAGGCGCGCCTGGGAGCAAGCCCCCTGTTTGCAGCTCTCATGAATCGCTCTTTCTTTTCCACGGAGCACAAAAACCATTTCCCTGACTCTTTTTACTCCCATCACAGCATTACAACGGCCTGCGGAGGAAAGGTACACAAGGCTCCCTTTGTTTCTCGGCCCGGAGTCGTACAATGTACCTGCTTTAGATAAAAGTCTTACCCTGCAAAGCCACATTTTTGTTCCTTTTCTTCCTTTCCCATTTTTGCAGAGCCAACAATCAAGCCTTCACTTTCGACATTTAACCTTGTAAGAGACGAGCAGGTTTCGACTTTGAAAGTGGATTTGAGTGTTTCCTAGCTCTCTGCCCGAGCTTTGGCTTTCTGAGAGGAAGGCTGAGATTGGGGTCTTGGTTCTGAAGGCTCCAGAAATCCCTTCATGGTGCCCCCTGATGATTTAGTGACCTTATACCGCCCTCTGTTTTGCACTAAAAACCATTTTTAGACTTAAGGGAGGCGCCTTTTAGAGAAATGGCTTAGCCTGAGCTCAGGGGTTCGAGACCAGACTGGGCAACTTGGCGAGACCTCATCTCTACAATAAGTCAAAAGATAAGCCGGGCATGGTAGCGTGTGCCTGTAGTTCCAGCTACTTGGAGGGCTGAGGTGGAAAGATTGCCTGAGCCCAGCAGGTCGAGGCCGCGGTGGCCATATGCACTGTGCTACTGCACTCCAGCCTGGGCGACAGGGTGAGACTCCAACTCAAAAAAGAAAAAAGAAAGAAAGAAAGAAATGGGTTAGATTAAACTACTACGCTGTCAGTAGTCCGTAAAGAGAACCGGCATAAGTGGCTGGTTGCAAATGCCATCTCTGAAGATGGCCGCTGCCAGAATTTGCACTTCAGTAAGCAGAGCCACTGTCTGGTCTTTCTAACCCCACTTCAGGTAACCCAGTTCCACAAGAATGTGTATGATGTGGGCCTTCTAGTCACAGGCAACTTATTCTCTTATTTTAAACCTGAAAATCAGACCTTTGCAGCCTAGCAGGACCATTGGAAGAGCAATCAAAAGTTTTTCTGATATCATCTTAGGTAACACCTGATAACACGCTGTGGAGAACACAGACACTGTGGCTGTCGACAGGGTCCTGGGGCCTAGGATGCTTTTAATGTAGGTGGTTTGGGCTTTTATTTTGGGGAGAACCTTGGTGCTATTGAAACTAGTTTTCCTTGGAAGAAAATAATGTTTGTTACTTCTTTCCTTCTCTGCCTCTGCCTTTGATTTGCTCCAGGCTCAAACCCTCTTGAGGAGTTTGCGGTAAGAGAAAATGTGGTTCAAGTCAGTGAATGCGGATTGAGCACCTATGATTTACCACATGCAAGGCTAGGTCCTACAGATCCAGAAAGGCCCGAAAATTGCCCTTCCTCTAAAGAACTCATAGACCCTTAGAGTGGAGGCAATTGTTATTTTTACTTTTTAATAATCATTATGCCCCCAATCTCTAGGTCAGGTGTTGGCAAACCGTAGACTGAGAGAGAAGTTGGGCCGGTGATCTATTTTTTTGTTTCGTTTTGTTTCAAATTGTGTTAAAATACACACAACATAAATGTACCATCCCAACCATGTTGAAGTGTGTAGTTCAATGGTGCTAAGTGTATTCACATTGTTGTGTGCCCTATCTCCAGAACTCGTTCAATTTGTAAAACAGAAACTCTGCCATCGTTAAACAACCCATGTATGCCTTCCCCAGGCCCCGGCAAACACCATTCCACTTTCTTTGTCTACGAATGTGACTATTCTGGGTACCTGACATAAGCAGAATCGTATATCATTTGTCTCAAAGTTTCATCCATGTTGTAACAGCACATGCCAGAATTTCCTTCCTCTTTAAGGTGCTGCAATGGCAAAGCCCATATGGCTTGCAAAGTCTAAAATATTTACTACGTAGTTCTTTACAGAAAAAATGTGCCAGCCCTTGCTTTAGATAATCACGAACTGGTTATATAAATGCCCTTTATCTTGTTTAAAATGGTATACATAATAACAGCTCACACGTAGTTTCTTAAATGATAACTTTCACAAACATGAATGCACTGTGCCAGGGTGTGGCATTTACAGATGAGGAGACTGAGACTTGGAATCTTGTTCCCGGCCAGCTCCCATTCTCATGGCTCGTGGCAGTAAACTATTTCTACTCTCCTCAGATTCCCGTACCTAAAACCTTCCCTCGCTTTCCAGATATTACCTTTCCTCCCATTTCATGGCGGAAAGATACAGAACAGGGTTAAGTTTCTTCACGTTCCTTCCCCACTAAACTTCACCGCTCTTGTCCTTGCTTGGTCTCAGAGGGACTACTCCCTCCGACTGGGCTCACAGTCCTGTCTCATCCTGCTTTTCCTGGAGACGCCACCAATTCGTCTCTCCCCTTATATGCTCAGCTTTTCCATTTCTGGGTCATTTCCTTATGCTTTCAAACAATGCTACTTCCCTAAATAGATCTGTAGCTATCCTAATATATGCACAGATGAATGTAAATATCTTGATATATTAATACATATCTGATGGTCTATCTACTAAGTTATCTTTCGTCTCTCTGTCATCTATGCATCTGTCTATATCATCTATCTGTCTGTCTATCTACTATCTATCTATCATCTGTCTCATCATCATCTATGGATCTATCATCTATGTATCTGTCATTCATCTCTCTCTCTCTGTATTTAACCTCCCCAGCCTGCCTTTCCTGCAAGTTATCATTCTCTATTAGGACGTTTATTTGGGGAGTGGAACGATGGGGGGAGCAAGGGACAGAAAGAGCAACCTGAATGAATTTAAGCAAACCGAGGAGTTGGTAAGAAGGACCCCAGGATGGCTCGGAGAACTGAAGGGAAAACCATATGGGCTGAGCAGCCCAGCTTTAGGAAAGACGGCCTAGGGGCGCTCGGTTTCCCTGAGGGGCTCAGAGGACCCCTCTCTGCACTGCTCATCTCTTCCATCTGCAGACTGGATTTCTCCACCAAGCTGGAAACATGGCTGTGGACGTCTCCCGGGGTCAGATCTTTTTGACGTTGCCACCAGAGAGGACCAACTTGTAGTTCCAATGGAAGCATCCTCAGAGAGGACTCCAATCAGCCTTTCTGGGGCCGTGCGCTCCCCCATGGCAGGTACCATGATCTCCACATTCTCTGAACCCCGGGTTGAGGAGTGGAGAGTGGAGTTGTTCTCCAAAAGAAGGCAGGTTTGCGGTAACCCGAAGAAAGACGGGGCATTGGACAGCAAAAAGGAACGGAGTTTTCAACTTCCCCTTTCCTACCAAATGCATTGAAAACACGGCCATGTTTTCTGTGTCTACTTAATCCGCTTTTGTTCACTCAGCCAGTTCATTCAGGCTTCTGTCTCTACAAATGCCTTGCTCAGGATGTCAAGGTCCATTCTTGACTTCTCTTGAAGGCTTTTGACCTGGTCCCACCCTCCTTCCTTTATCTGCTGTGGCTTCAGCAGTCACTGTCTCCTAGTTCTCTGACTTCTTTGTTGACATTTCATTGTCTTTGTTGGTCCTTTCCTTACTGATTATTTCTTTAAAATGTTTATCTCCTGATCTCAAACCAGACAAAGTGGGGTCTAAAGGGAGGCCCAAACTTCACCTGTGCAATGACCACGTGTACACCCAATCCTGAATTGTACCCCACATCTTTAAAATAAAATAAAATAAATAAAATAATAAAATAAAAAAGTGTATTCCCCAGGCCAACTCGTTGTTCTGATCCATACCATTCACTTCACTTGGGCATAGTGATGGCCGCCCAAGACTCTGAATACCACATAGAAACGAGGGACTCCCAAATCTCTATGTCTCAGTGTTTTCTCCATCCTGCTCTCCTGGTAGGCAGTTATTTAATGATAGCTCTTCCTCTGGAGGTCCCTGAGGCACTCATGTGTACAGAACCAGATCCACCATTTTTCCTCCATGGCCTCTCCTCTAGGAAATGGCTTCTCCTTCTGAAGTTCCATTTTGGGCGTTGGCGCCACCCTCTCCCAGTCTGTTAAGCCAGGAACTAGAGGTCTTCACTTCACCCTCCTCACTGCTTGTATAGAAAAGTCCATCTCATACATACCAGTCAGATCCGTGTCCTTCTCCCAGTGACCACATCCACTGCTTTGCTTCTGGGAATTCATCATTGTTTGCCAGGACTATGCAAGTTTGCACACTGATCTCGTTTTTTTTTAATTTTTATTTTTTTGAGTTGGAGTCTCATTCTGTTGCCCACACTGGAGCGCAGGAGATCCTTCTATCTCAGCCTTCCAAGTAACCGGAACTACAGGAGTGCGCTACCATGCCCGGCTAATTTTTTGATTTGTTGTAGAGATGAGGTCTCGCCAAGTTGCCCAGGCTGGTCTTGAACCCACAGACTCGGGCAATCCTTTCACCTCGGTCTCCCAAAGTGCTGGGATTATAGGTGTGAGCCACCATGCCCGGCCCAGTAGGCTTCTTTTTTTTATTTTTTTCTGAGTCGGAGTCTCACTCCGTCACCCAGGCTGGAGTGCACAGACACGCTCATGGCCACCGCAGCCTTGACCTGCTGGGCTCAGGCAATCCTTCCGCCTCAGCCTTCCAAGTAGCCAGAACTACAGGCACCACTGATCTCACTGTTTTTAAACCCTTCCTATCTCTGCAGGGTTATCATCTATGTATCAATCAATATATCTATTTATCTATCTATCATCTATCTAGCTAATCTATCATCTCTCAATCATCTATCAATATCTATATATCACTTATCTATATCTTTCATCTATCAATAACTATCATCTATCTATGTTTATCATCCATCTGTCATCTTTCTATCTTTTGTCTATCTATATCTATCATCTATCTATATCTATCTATAGCTATCGTCTACCATCTATATCTATCTTTCATCTACCATCTATCTAATCTATCATCTTTCATCTTCTATCTATCCATCTATCTACCATCTATCTATCACCTATCCATCATCTATAACCTATCTATCTATCTATCTACCACCTATTTATCTAGCCTATCTATGCACACACACACGCACATACATATATATAATTTTTTCCAGAGCACAATCTGACCTTGTCACTTCTTTGCTTTGAAAGTGCATCTTTTCCTTGCTCTCTGAAGCACTCACAATGGGCTCAACCTGAATTCACTGGTTCTGTTTTGATTCTCCCCTCCACACAGCCCTTGATTCAAACACTTTACATGGAACATCATTCTCTTCATGCCTCTTAAGATATTTAATGTGTATTTCTATCAAATTTCACACATGTGCGTGGTTTTTATAGTGAAACATTCTACCTTTCAAAGTTTATTGTAAAAAAAAAACAAAAAAACCAGTAACCTCTGTCTGTGCTCCTTTCAGAAGTAATCATTTTCAGCTCTTTTAGCTGTGTGTGCCTTCATATTTCTAAATGCCATGTCCAAATGTCCTCTTCTGAGTTTCTCAGGTTTAGCACTGACACTTATTTGTGTTCTCCTGTGCCTGCCTGACTCACATGCCTGTTCCTTCCTTTCACATCCTCTTCCTGTAATTCTAAAGTAAATTTGATAGAAACGGGTTCAGATTCTACATTAATATAACTAGGTGAATATTTTTCACAACTGAACCACGTTATATATCATGACGACATTTCCTTTCTTGAACTCTTTATTTTCCCATGCATTAATCATTGCCATGATTTTAATACTCTTTACTTATCTATATACCAATCAGTGATTCGGTCCTAAGCTAAGCCAGGAGTTAAAATATTCTCTCAAAATGTTCACGCATGAGGCAATGCATCCATTTTATTTATGTTCTTGGGCTTCGTCTGCTGAAGCTCTCTGTCTCCTCATATGTATTTTCAGCTGGGAAGCGGGAAGATGAGGTTAGGAGAAGGCTCTCAGAAGCAAAACACTGCATACAGCACCCTGGCATTTGGAAGGAAGAAAAAATGCTTTTCCCCAGGTATCAATAACCAGATGATGGGTTATTTTAAAAATCATTACATCAGCTTATTTCCCACGTCGAGGCATTGCACGTCTTCTTGAGCTACATGGCTTGGGGTTTGTTCTCTAAGTAGTCCATCTCCACGAACACAGAGCTGGAAGGTGCTTGTAAAAAAGCTGGAAGCTTCTTCCATCAGTACATGGTGGGATGATGACAATGCTGGTGACGACGATCATGACCCTCCGGAAGATAATGCATACCCATCTCCAGATTAGATCTGTTTTGATCTTGCAAAGGATGTAGGTCAGTCACAGAACAAGAGCCATCAGCCGTGGTGGTTTCTTTTCTCGTGAAGCTCTGAGATGCCACGTGGCTCTTCAGTGGAACGCAGACACAGCTGCTGTGCCTGTGCGGATAACTTGGGTTTCTTTAGCACGTGTAACTTGCCAGGCACTGTACTGAGTGGTGCACCTGCATTGTCTCGCTTAATCTATACCCCAGCCCTATGAGACTGAACCGTTAGTGCTTATTTTACAGAGGAGGAGACCCCAGGAGCTCGCCCAGAGTCACATGACTAGTACTTCCAGGATTCAGGAAGTTGAGCCCAGGAAGTCTGACTCAAGACCCCATGGCTCCCTCTGTGCTATACCACCCTTGATCTCAGAAGTGCTACACAGGGCATGGTGCCACCCGCCAGAGTAACAACTAACTGTTCTTGTTCTCTCTGGCTTTGCCTTTAGACCCAGCTTGGGTCCACCCTGTGACCCAGGATATCAACTTCGCAGTCATTCCTTCACACTGCCGTGTCTTTCTCTGTGTTTTTGCAAATGCTGAACCATTGCCGCGAACGCCTTTTCTCCCGTTTCCATCTGGAAAGCTCTTGTTCACCTTTGGACAGTTCAGATACCACTTCCTGGAGAGATGCTTTCTGTGACTCTCCCAGAAGATTTCCCTCTCTGTGTTCGACAAGGCCACCATTGTCCTGCCTCCACTAGGGTGGGCCTCCATGCCGTCTACACCAATATCTAGCACAGTGCTTGGCACTCTGAAGTTATCTAGTCAAAGTTTATGAAGTATATATGTGAATAACTCAATCAACAGATGAATGAGTTTTCATCCGTAAACTTTCTCCATGGACCAAGAACCTTGCGATTCTCCAGAACCGCTTTCCCCGCATTAAAAAAAAACCTTTCTGGAACTGTTCCCCTTCATGGTTTACCTTCTCCTATTCTCTTCATTTTGGGTTTTTTGCTATTTATTTTAAAACACCGCATCATGGAAAGCGACAGACTCCGAATTTCTAACTATTTTTATTATACTCAGCTGAGTGTGAATACTTCATGCCACTCCTTTGTTATTCTTTTCAATCTTCGGCATACATATTACTCATAAAAATGTGACTTCCTGCTATATTTCCAGCGCAACACATGAGGCTTCCATAAAAATCTCCCGGAGAAAATGGAGTGGAGCACTGACAGGAGATTTTATCTCTTCATGTGGCTCCCCACTGTCGGCTTGTGCCGTGCCATTCCACTTAGCACTTCTGGGCCCATTTCCTTCAAAGGCCTTTCCAAGCATGACCTAAGTGATGCCGTGTTGGCGAGGGGGTGAGACGCCAGGAACTTGAGCCGTCCAGGCAGAACTGTTAAACACAGTTCCGAGGAAATTAGATTTTAGAGTTGGAAGAGAAATACGGTCCTGACACTAACACCCTGTCTCACTTCAAATGACCAAGCCTCCACCCCACCTCTGGCATCTCCTCCGTGAGAACAAGGGGAATATTATGTTAACGGGAAGGGTGACTGAGAAGTGGGTTTCCAAAGATTATGAAAAGCTATAATCCCCCATGCTCAGCCACTTTAAAGGACAGTTTTTTTTTCCTTTAAGTTTGTCGGAAAAAGAACTGCCATCACTTCGTAATAAAAACATAAGTATACCAGAACTGGAAAGCCAGTCACAGTTCAAGAACAAGCATGATTTTAAATGGGAATAATAACACTCGCTATTTATTAAGTGCCTACTGTGTGCCAGGTTTTTTATGTGTTGTATCTTTAATCCTTCTCACAACACTCAGAGCAAGGTAATAAGTCTTCAGAAGTGAAGCATTCAGCCCGGTGCGGTCTCTGTGACCTCTTTCAGCTCCAGTCTAAGAGGATTCGCTCAGAGAAGAAAATGCCACCGGTGGAGAAGAAGGCCAGAGGCTAAATAAGGAGTCGTGCTCATGAAGGGCACTTTTTTAGAATCCGGCTTTCAATCTCAGGTCTGGAAAGGTCCAAGTTAACACAGAGGTAACTGCTGGGGGGTGGGATTAGGGGTTCTGTGTCCGGGGAGGGGACACATTTTGGTTATTTGCTAAATAGCCTTCTGTATCACTGGGCAGTTTTGTTTTAAACAAAAGCATGGGGTGATTTAGGAATTTCAAAATATGATCATGAGGATGAAAGTATAAAGAGCCTTTATAATCCTGTTTTTTTTAGTTTAGAGATGTGGGGTACAATTCAGGGTTTGGTATACAGACGTTCATTTTGCAGGTACCCTTGTCGATGAGGTGTGCGCCCCCCCTCCCCTGACAGTTTCCCACTACTGTCAATCCCTTTCTTATAATATTATGATAATTGTTCAGGGTCCACTTATAAGTGAGAACATGTGGTACTCAGTTCTTTGTCTCTGTGATAGATCGCTTAGCATGATAGACTCTAAGTCCATCCAAGTTGCTGCGAAGTTCATAATTTTGTCCTTCTTTATGGCTGCATAATATTCCGTCGTGTATATGTACCATATTTTTTAATCCAGTCCTCTTTCGATGGGCAGCATGGTTAGTTCCATGTTTTTGCCATTGTGAATAATGCTGCAATAAACGTGTGTGCAGGTATCTTTTTTGTAGAGTGATTTGAGTTCCTCCAGCTATAGTCCCAGAAGAGGGACTGCAGGGTCATATGGAAGGTCGATTTTTAGATCTTTTAGGAATCGCCACGCTGTTTTCCACAGAGGCTGTACTAGTTTACACTCCCACCAACAGGGTAGAAGTGTTCCCTTTCCCCCTGCATCCTCCCCAGCATCTGTTGTTTTTTGAGTTATTGATGACTGGAGTTAGGTGGTATCTCAGTGTGGTTTTAATTTGCATCTCTCAGATGACTAGTGAGGCTGAGCATTCTTCCACGTATCTGTTGGCTGCTCGTATGTCTTCTTTACAATCCTGTTTTTACATGCTGCCTCTCCCTCCCCGTCTGGTGCTGTCTGCAGATCTGAGCAGCCATCCCTCAGTGCTTCCTGCAGGCAGGGATGAGCTCGGTCTAGCTCATCACTGGATGTGCGTCACCTGGCAGCTGCCTGGTGCCTAGCAAGTGTACAGGTGTGATGTGTTGGATGTGTTCTCCTCGGGAATTTAAAATTTTCTGTTTTCCTCTTAAAGATGATATACAAAATGAAACATTCTGGGCACCTCTAGAGCGACATGGTGTTGGGAACATTTGTTTGCCTCAGTGGCGTAGACTGTGCTCACGACAAATGCAGGCTCAGGAGAGGGTAAACTAGGCATGTGTGCCAAGCGGAGGCCAACACACGGTGTCAGAGTGCGGCGTGATAACTGCATAGATGTTATCAGGCCCTGCACAGTATAGCCATGCAGCGCTCAAAAGCACCTGCCCCATCAAGGTCAGGATGACATGTGTGATTTCACGTCGGCCAAAGGACGTCCTCTGTCACATTAAGGTTGTTAATTGGACTTTTATGAGATTTGTGTTCTATTTTTGCATTTCTAGGTTTTGTAATTGTGTAAAAGCCACGAGCCAGATTTAATCTGGAGTGTGCCTATATTTAAGTATTATTATCATAACAATAATGGAAGTCAAACACTGGAAGTCTGTCAGGACTGCTTTTTTTAAAAGAGGAATCACATTGGAGAACTACAATCTCAAATTGCTTTTGGAAATATATATATATATATATTTTTTTGAGTCGGGGTCTCACTATGTTGCCCAGGCTGGAGTAGAGTGGCACAGTCATGGTTCACCGTGGCCTTGAAGTCTTTGACTCAGTTGATCCTCCTGCCTCAGCTTCCCAAGTAGCTGGGATTACCGGTGTACGTCACCATGCCTAAATAATTTTTAAAAATGTCTGTAGAGATGAGGTCTCACTGTGTTACCCAGGCTGATCTTGAACTCCTGAGATCAAGCAATCCTCCCACCTCGGCCTCCCCAAGTGCTGGGATTACAGTTGTGAGCCACCACACCTGGTCTTGGTTTTGGAAGTATTAAAGCAGACAAAACCAGCAATGGAGCCTTGGGACATGCACCTTGAATTATTAATCCACAGCTTGGATGTATTTGGTTGATCATGTAAAAATATGCATGATAGAAATATTATCCAAGCTGTGCATTTTACCCACAGGATATAAGCACAGGCTTTATCTGCTGTTTATCATGATCAAGTGCATGGTGCCTTTGGCCTGCTCCTCTTCCGTCAGTCCAGTAGCCCTAGAAGTTGTTCAAGTCTCAGACAGTTCCAGAGAGTCCTCTAGGTATCAGACCTCTGTTCTAGGGGCTAGGGACTCCAGCCTAGGGGCTCCCAGCACACGGTCCTCCCAAACTGTTCCTCAGCCCTCCAGTGGGTATGTTGATACGGTGTATAGTTGTCATCATTATGTTAATTATAACCTGGCCACCAGAGACATATGCAGTTTCTGCCTTTTTGGAGACTTGGCCTCCACTAGACTGAGCTCCCACTGTGTTTGTGACCTTGCTCCTGAGGCCAGGAGGCAGCCAAGCGTCCCCAGCTCACGGCTTCTCTCCCTGGTTGATTTCTTTCAAAAGATCATGCAGGAGGCCTGTGTGATCTGGCCTGAACTGACACATGTGATTCGTTTGAATTCTGTGTACTTCTTCACTTCAGTAGACCTGCCGTCTTCTGAGTAACATGGATCCCTCAGCATAACAGATCTGATTTATGTGTGTAAGTGAAGAAATGCTTTAATTGATATCAAGCCGAAAGAGTGGGAAATAAAATGATATAAATCCTGATTATAGCAATGTGGAATATATGAGTGTATTCCAAAAAGGCCTGAGAGGGAAATTATACATTATAAATATATCAACAGTTCAATGATTATTACCTTTTTCTTATTGAACCTGAAAATAATTAAAATGTAATAAAATAATTGAATGTAGTTGACATTACATATCTTGTAGAACATATGGCTGCAAATGTTCAAGTCATTAAAGTACTCATAAGGAGGTGATTGTGATTGGCTCTAACCTTGCAGCCGAAACTGCCATCGAGTTATCTTTTTCCTTTTTTTTTTCTTTTTTTGATTCTAGAGCCTTAACCATTTCCATGATTTCTCAAATAGACCCCCCCAAAAACATACTGACAGTAATTCTGATTTCATATCCTCTACTTCTTTCAGCGTCCTGGAAACAGAGTTCTTTAGTGCTGGGCTACTTCCTCGGGCATCACATTCCTCTTTATAATGTGTGTCCTGTCTTTGGGAACCAGCATTTCTGGCTTAAAAAGAAAAAGAGGATTAGACAAGATGATCTCTAAATTCCTTGTATGTCTGAAAGGTTACATTAAGAATGACTATGTATGATATACAGATATGAAAAAGTCTATAAGATGTAAAGGAACCATAAAAAATTGAACTTGGAATAATGAATTTGCATGAATGTAACAGGGAGTGGCATATATAGTGTTTACCTTGTTTTGACTATACAATCAAAATTATTTAACTTCTGAAACAATGAACACTTGATAACGTAAACCATTGTGAGTGAATGTTAATATTATCTGTAGAATTTTTTATTCAATATTTCTGTGTTCCATTAAGAGACAATATGTTGGCTAGTCACAGACATTGTATGATTCTGCTTCTATGAGATACCTAGAGTCGTCAAATGCACAGACAGAAGGAATGATGGTTGTCATAGACTGGGGATAAGGTAATGGGGAGTCATTCTTTTTTTTTTTTTTTTTTTGAGTTGGAGTCTCACTCTGTCACCCAGACTGGAGTGCAGTGGCCGCTCCCGCTCACCGCAGCCTCGACCTGCTGGGCTCCGGCGATCCTTCACCTCAGCCTTCCAAGTAGCTGGAACTACAGGCGCCGCTACCACGCCCGGCTAGTTTTTTTAATTTATTGTAGAGATGAGGTCTCGCCAAGTTGCCCGGGCAGGTCTCGAACCCGCAGGCTCAGGCAATCCACTCACCTCAGCCTCCCAAAGCGCGGGATGGGAGTTATTCTTTAATGAGTAAAGAGTTCTGGTTTTACAAGATGAAAAGAGTGATGGTGATAGTATCACAACAATGTGGATGTATTTAATTCCTCTAAACTGTACACTTAAAATGGTTAAGAAGGTAAATTTTATGTGTGTGTGTATGTTACCACAATTTTAAAAAGAGTTAATGTATTACACATTATTCAGAGAAGTCTGTTTTACTTCCATGTATTTATTGTGTTAGAAGCACTGTTTTTCCTAATTATAACAGTCAGACATAAAAATTGGAAATGAAAAGGCAACACTCTTTCTTTATAGATGAGATCATGAGAATTCTATAAGGTGTCTGGTAAGAGAATTGACTTTTAAAATATAAAGCATTCTTATAAAGTACATGCTATTCAGAAAATGTAATGAAACACCAGTGTTATATATAACCTTTAAAATCAAATACGTAGAAAGAAGATGAACAAGAACGCATAAAATCTGAGTGAAGGAAAGTTTAAAACTTTACAAAAGACATAAAATAAATTTGAATAATTGGAGAGACATGCGTAGTTCTAAATATGAGACTCAAAGTGTAAAACTGTTGTCTCAAAATCTACAAATTTAACGTACTCCTTTGACGAAAGTAGATAAATTGATTCCAAAGTGTATATCAAAGATACATGTGTGAGAATGCAAAAAAAAGTCTTAAAAAAAGAAAGATTAATTAAATTGGATCACTACCTCTGGTATTAAAATGTTTTACAAAAACTAAAGTAATTGTCAAGGGTTGGTACTGTTACTAGATGAATGGAATGAAATACAGATTAAAAAAATAGAGCCAAATACATACATAAGTTTGCAATATGGTAAAAGTGTATTCCAAATCACTTGGAGTGGGAGTGAGGGTATATGTATCATTGCTTTTTAATTATATGAGGGCATTGACTAATGCTTTGGGAAAAAAACTAAAACTTTGCTTCTCATGACAAAATAGGTTCCTGTGAGCTCAACTTAAAATAAGTTAATATACTAAAAAAAAAAAAAAAAAATTCCAAATGAAAATACTATTTTATAGGAGTTGAGTGGAAGGGACTTCAGAAGAAAGATTCAAGGACCAGAAACAATAAATAGTAAGTAAAAATAGTAAATTAATAGTACCATATCAAAATGAAACACTTCTGCAGAAAAATACCCCAGATAACATCAATAGAAAATGTTAAGGTTAATGTCCTTAAGATAAAAGAAACTCTTAAGATTAATAAGGAAAAGACTGCCAGGCTCAGTGGCTTAGCCTGTAATCCCGCGCCTTGGGAGGCTGAGGTGAGTGGATTGCCTGAGTGGAGTTCGAGACCCGCCTGGGCAACTTGGCGAGCTCTCATCTCTACAATACATCAAAAAACCAGCCGGGTGTGGTAGCGCGCGCCTGTAGTTCCAGCTACTTGGAAGGCTGAGGTGGAAGGATCGCCGGAGCCCAGCAGGTCGAGGCTGCGGTGGCCGGAGCGGCCACTGCGCTCCAGTCTGGGCGACAGAGTGAGACTCCAACTCAAGAAAAAAAAAGTAGCATTAAATCTCTATGCTAACATAAGGCAATTTGA
>CAUYQG010132886.1:0-23843 GCA_963574415.1 Tarsius wallacei
AAAAATTAGCCGGGCGTGGTAGCGCGCACCTGTAGTTCCAGCTACTTGGAAGGCTGAGGCAGAAGGATCGCCGGAGCCCAATAGGTCTAGGCTGCGGTGGCCGGGAGCGGCCACTGCACTCCAGCCTGGGCAACAGAGTGAGACTCCAACTCAAAATAATAATAATAATAATAATAATAATAATCTGATCAGTAATGCCCTTTAATGTACAATTCATATTCACATCTCCCCAGGGGTTCTAGTGTTGTCCTATATTTATAACTTACTTTATTTTAAATAGTGGTGAAGCATTGATTAATTGAATTGATCAGTGGTTTGTTGCAGAGCAGGCACTGGAAAAATGCTTTTTTTTCCTGGGTTGCCTGGGTTTAGTTTTTGGCCTGAGATTAGGGGAATGTGTGGAGACAAGGAAGACTGGACTCTCCCTAAGCAGGTAAGCTCTGACCTCAGTTTGGGCTTTAAACTAGATCCAGACCAAGACTGTGGCCCAGTGCGTGGAGTTCTACTACACCTACAAGAAACAGGTGAAAATCGGCCGCAACGGGACCCTCACCTTTGGGGATGTGGAGCCGAGTGACGAGAAGTCAGCCCAGGAAGAGGTTGAAGTGGATATTAAGGTGACTCCTTTTCTACCCTCAGCTGCCTAGAGCCTGGGCTGGGTCTGGGGCCAGGGCTGAGCCTGAGGCAGGAACCTGAGGTCAAGCTCTCTGGGAGCCTGTGGAAGGCAAGTAGAGGAAGGCAGTGTCCCTGACAGCCTCTGGGAGCCCTGGAACTTTGGGTTCCCCTCTCTGTAGTGCTAGTGTCACAGTAATAACACACTGTGTTGATGTAAAGATTGGATATTTTCCCACAGGGTTTGCACCTGCATACACTTACTATCTCCTCATAGCAGACTTATAACAAACTAGTCATTCTTATATCACTTTTATGATCTCTGCTATATCTGCAGCCTGCTATGTATCACTACTACTGTTCTTGTCATGTTCACATACCACTTGTGCTATTACTTAATATTTTTCTTTAAATCAACTCAACTAAAAGGGAAGCTTTATTTATATCACAATTATAAGTAGAAAACCAGTATTGTTTGCCATAAATAGGCAGTACTGGTAAAAAATAAATATATATGAAAACCAGTGTTATTAACTTCTGGCTAGATACTGTGTTGCCTGCCAAGGCTCTGGCATGAGACCTGATCTCCCTTTGTTAGAGAGATTATCAAGTCTAGAGAAGTGTAAAAGACACATTAGCACCAGCCAGAGACTTTGTCCTTGACATAATCAGGATGGAAAGAGAATTGGAAAGGGATTGTTAACTGTGTGTCCCTGTATCCACCTAAGATCGTCAAGGGACTGCAAGACCACACTTGGTGACATGCTACTCTAAGACATGGAGTAGTTTGGTGCCCATTTTGCAGATGGGAAGGTTGTAGAGATGCCAGAAGCATTATAGAGAGAGTTTGGAATTTAGAGCTCAAGGCTTCCCAGACCACCCTACTCCAGGGTGTCTCCTAGGCATCTGTCCAGGAAGGCAGATGGCTGATGGGGGGACCGGCACACTCCTTGCCTGGCTCAGCCTCAAGCCCGCTCTCCTGAGGGATCCCAGGGCTCAAGACTCTCTTCTGTCCCCAGGCAGACTAGCCATGGGAGGACTATGGCCTATGAAAGGGTCCTTGGACAGAAGGCTGTGCTGAGCCAGCCAGGCATACAGGACAGGCAAGGGCAAGTGAACCCCAGGTGGGTCAGAATCGGTGCACCAAGGCAAAATGACTGAGCTCTAGGCTCATTGCCCTCACTCTTGTCCCCTGTAGACGTCCCAGAAGTTCCCAAGGGTGCCTCCTCCCAGAAGAGAATCCCCAAGTGAAGAGAGGCTGGAGCCCAAGAGAGAGGTTAAAGAATCCAGGAAGGATGGGGAGGAGGAAGTGCCAGAGTACCAGGAGAAGGGGGAGCAGGAAGAGGGGCGAGAGCGCAGCCGACGGGCAGCGGCCGTCAAAGCCACGCAGACACTACAGGCCAATGAGTCGGTAAGTGTGACCTCCACTCACCCAGCGCAGGGCCAGGGGGGTGGAGCTGGGCCTGCAGGTCTGGGAGGCAGGGAAGAGCAGGAACATGGTCATCACAGTGGCTGGGAGTGCCAAAAGTACTTTATGCTGTTAATGCATGTAATCCTCACAACCCTGTGTTGTAGGTACTACTTTTACTCCCATTTCACAGATGGGGAAATTGAGGCTCAAGATAACACAGTGAGTAGGCAGCCTGACTCTGGAGTCTGCTGTTAATTTTTACACTATACTTCTATATCTGAGTTCAGAGGAAAAAGTTTTTGTGAAAACCCAGTAGGTCTGTGGGACACTGGGGACACATTCATGAGTTGGAGCTCAGACAGCACTCCCCCAAGAGAGCTGTGTCCCTGACAGTGTCTGAAACTGAGGCAACAGAATAACAATTCCACCACATGTGATCGCTGCAAAGTGCTTTCATTTCCATTGTCTCATCACTTCTTCACAGTAACCCCAGCAAGTATTAATTCCTACTCTGCAGGTGAGGGTAAGGGGTTCAGAGATGTTAAGTGACTTGCCTGAAGTCACACCACAGGTCCTTGGACTCCTAGGGCAGTGCTCTGTCTACTCTATCATAGGCCAAGAAGCAATACCAGCCGTAGCTGCTTGTCAGAAAGAGTCGTGTCCGTCCCCCCTCCCCCCCCCCAGGAAGGGGGTAGGGAGGGAAGGGGCTGGTTGGGGAACTACTACCAGTGTTTTTTCTTTAACTTGTGTTATACACATGTGCTTACAGAAATTCATAAACTGTAAATACACAGCTGTCCTGCACTGAGAGCTGTGCTCTGTGTTTGCGCCCTCTCCAGTTCTGCTGCCTTGGGAACACTTTCCCAGCACACACAGCATCACTCCAATGGCCATCTGGGCCCCAGTTAGATCCGTGTCTGCTCCACTGTCTGACCCCTGCTCTTCGCCTCTGTTCAGCCTTCCCCATGCTGAGCTGTCCTGAGCTGGCTTCCTACACACCTATCCCTTCCACCAGACTGTGAGCCCTTTGAGGGCAGGGGCATCTGGCACACCCCAGGGGCAGAACCTCATCTATGGGATGAAGACATGAATGGACTAAATGACAGAAAATATGAGCATGGACTTCATTAATTCAGACACAGAGACCCCTGTCAGGCATGTCAGGAACATGGGGCACTACACAGTTAGGGCTGTCCTGCAGAACTGCCAGACCAGCAACTTTGTAGACGACAGAGTTGACCAAAGATGCCATGGGCTTCCCAGGAGGCCAGAAGGACCCAAGGGGATGCTAGGGGACCCTTTGGCAGGAGTAGATGACCTTCAGAGCCCCTCTACTCCCTGATTCCAATCCACTTCCCTGATCACTCTGCTTTCTTTGTCCTGTTCCTTCCAGGCTAATGACATCCTCATCCTCCGAAGCCACGAGTCCAACGCCCCTGGGTCTGCCAGCAGCCAGCCCTCGGAGAAGCTAAGGGAGAGTGCAGGGAAATCACGAAGGGCACTACCTTTCTCAGAGAAGAAGAAAAAGCCAGAGACATTCAATAAGACCCAGAACCAGGAGAATACCTTCCCTTGTAAAAAGTGTGGCAGGTAAGCAGGAGGGCATGGGAGGAGGGTGTGGGCACAGTTGCCGTGTCTGCTGATTGACTCTGGGATTCTAGGGCTATGACATCATTGGGCAGCTTTTAGAAAATAATGTCACTGACCGGGCTCGGTGGCTCAGCCTATAATTCCAGCACTCTGGAAGGCCGAGGCAAGTGGATTGCCTGAGCCCGCGGGTTCAAGACCAACCTGGGCAACTTGACGAGACCTCATCTCTACAATAAATCAAAAATTAGCCGGGCGTGGTAGCGCGCGCCTGTAGTTCCAGCTACTTGGAAGGCTGAGGCGGAAGGATCGCCGGAGCCCAGCAGGTTGAGACTGCGGTGGCTGGGTGCAGCCACTGCACTCCAGTCTGGGCGACAGAGTGAGACTCCAACGCAAAAAAAAAAAAAAAAAAAAAAAATGACATTCCAAACTACAGAAACCAGGGAAAAAACATTTTCTTTCCATGAAACATGTGAAAGTGCACACTTGCCCTTCCTTTAAAAACCTTTCCTTGCATAAACCTTTAGCTCATGCACAGAATTTTGAATGAGTTAGTTTCTCTTGTCTTTGCAGGGGCCTGAGTTAGACAGTGTTTCTCTTTAAGTGCAAATCAATACTGCTTATAAATTATATCTAAAGGCCAAAGGGAAGGAGACTAGTACTTGTAAATAAAATGAAGGCTCTGCCAGCTTTACCAGAGTTCATTAAAAGAATCGTCAAACTTCACTGGGTGGCATTTATTGCAAATTAGTAAAAAGTGTGACAAACAGAATTTTAGTGAATAAATGCTGGTTTAGGACTTTCGAGAATATACCATCAAGGGTGTGGGGAAATGGGAACTCTCACACACTGCTGTTGGGGAGTAGATTAGTCTAGCCACCATAGAGGGCAAATTGAGCAGTATCTGGTAACATTGTAAATGTTTAGTGCCTATAGCTCATTATCTGGCCTAAACTAGAAATACTACATCTTATTATTTATCCTAATGCAAATCATGTGCATGTGTACTAGGAGGTATGTCCAGGAATATTTAAGGTATGATGGTATGTGAAAGCAAGTAACTAAAAACAACCTAAATATCCGTCAGTGGCAAAATGGCTTCTTAAATTATGGGACAGTCATTTATTAAATACTACATGCCAGCTTAAATGAAGGAGGTGGCAGGGAAATGAGTTCAGTCTAGATGAACTCAGATGGATAGCTCTCGGGCATGCGGTTGAATGAAAAAGCCAGATGATGTCTTCTGTGTAGCTTTATGTGAAACACATCACAAGACAATATGGAAGAACTATAAGCATACTTAACTATGTAGAAAATGATCTGGAAAACACATAGAAAATTGATAAGAGTAAGGAGAGAGGAAAGAGTGAAAGGCACCTTACCTTATTTCATATGTTTTTTTTAATGAGAGAAATGTGCTCATGTATTATATGTATAATTAAAATTAATAAAATTATCTTTACTAGACTAACAAAATCTATTAACTTCCTTCAGACTGAAGCCCTACAGAGTTCTTTGAGGATCTGCACTGTCAGCTAACACAAATTTGTAATAAACATATTGCTTTCCCCTAGAAAGAGGTATTTCCAACATCTTTAAGAGTTCTTGGTATCTTGTTCTCTTGCATCTCTCACCATATCACCCTCTGATCAATCTTGACTGCCTTGCTAATTTGCTCTTCTTGTGAGGACAGCGTTCTCGAAGCAAAATTAAATATCAACTCAGCCAAGTCCAAACTGTCAATTAAGGATTACCAGAATTTGAGTTCACAATATTTTGCTCTATTTGATGAGCATAAGGGACATATGTAGACGTCAAATAATCAGTTAGGACAAAGAATATCCCTTTACCTTCCCACCCAGACCCACTCCACAAGTGGACTTGGCCCAGGAGGGGTGCTCTATGCAGGTGATTGACTGACAGTGCCTCTGAGAAGGATAAGTTCAGGATGGGGAGTCTCTGTTACCAAGGCCAGGTCTTTAATTTCATCATTTGTTCTTAATATTGTGAAAATGCAACATGGTTTGATTATCTTCTGAGTCAGCCTGCTAGTAGGCCACAGGGAAGATTGGTATTCAACAAATTCTCTTTTTCTCTCTGGCACTCTGTGTTTCGGCTTCTGCTTTTGTTGTTGTTGGGGGCATGTTTATTTACATATGTGCACACACACTTAAAGTTTTGTGACTCCTTTGTCTCTTTCTATTTGTGGTTCCTGCTCCTAGTGGCCGTTGGTCATCCTCTCTGTGCCCTCTTCTGCCCCACTTTCCCTCTCTGACTTTGTCCTATTTCTCTAGATTTCCAGTGTTCCTTTTGTCTCACCCATGAGCTTATGGTAGATCAAAAACAAACAAACAAAAAAACAGTTTTGTAGTGTTTAGACAGAATTGAGTTCCATTCCCATTTCTGTCACTTTCAAGCTGTGTGACCAGCAGTATTTTCCATGAACTTTCCGAGCTCCGGTTTCCTCGTCCGGAAAATGAGAACAGTCATGGCTTCTTCTCCGAGTTGCTCTAAGGTATTGATATCACAACACTGTCAAGGTAGCTGGTACCATAAGTGTTAGTTTGCTTCCTCCTCTTTCCCTTAACTTCTCTCTCTCTCTCTCTCTCTCTCTCTCTCTCTCTTTCTCTCTCTTTCTCTCTCTCTCTCTTTTTCCCCTCACCACTGCCCATTCCCTCCACTTTCCCTTAAATAGCTATAAAACCAAAATATGTTACATATGCTAAAATATTTACTTATGTAAAATGAAGAGTTTAATTTCTTCTGTCATTACTTTTTCTAGCAACTACAAGATTGTAGAAACCTACAGAAATAGAACATCTTACGTTGCTCTCAAGGAGAATAAGACATCATTTTTTGTTTGTTGTGACCCTCACTTGAGTTTTTCATTTCATCAGTGGCCCTTAATGGGAAAAAATGACCATGGAGTGGGAGTGGAGGACTTCCATCCCTCTTGTTTGTTCAATGAACTTGCTAACCCTTGAGCTTCAGGATTCATCTTTACAGCTCCATGGCAATTAATTTGTTTGGTGTATCTGTGCCAAAGATCCTAATTGCCCATAGTATTTGCAGTAATAGTCATCCTGCGTAAACTTACTGCTACCTATGACTGCAGCATCAGCCTCTGTGCCAGGACCCCACCCTGTGGCACAAATAAACTAACCCAGTAGGTGAAGAGAGTGAAGCCTGTTCTGTAGGGCACACAAGGGGGCAGTAGAAAGACATACATATTTTGTGATTTGGAGATTAATCACTGTCAACTTGACTTTCCAGCAAGTCTAAAGGAATTACAGGCTCAAAGAGTGAAAAAGGACATTGGAAATGACTGTAGTTTAACTATAGATAGGGAAACTGAGGCCCCAAGAAGGTAAGTTGGATCATATTACTGGTTAGTAGCAGAGCAGAAACACAAACACAGCTGCCCCACCACCTCAACATCCTACACTGCCCGGCATCCAGTCCCATCCACAAGGTGGACTCAACTTTCTCTCTTTTCTCTCAAATAATACACATGGAGAGTTTTCTGATATGGAACATATAGTGTGTTCACGATAGAAAACCTAAAAAGAGCCAGGTGCGATGACTCAAGCCTATAATCCCAATTCTTTGGGAGGCCAAGGCGAGAGGATTGTCTAAGCCCAAGTGTTCAAGACAAGCCTGGGTGACTTGGTGAGACCTCGTCTCTACAATAAATCCAAAAATTACCCCGGCATGATAGCACATGCCTGTAGTTCTTGGAAGGCTGAGACAGAAGGATCACCTGAGCCCAGTAGGTCAAGGCTGCAGTGGCCATGAGTGTGCCACTGCACTCCAACCTGGGCGACAGAGTGAGACTCTGACTCAAAAAAAAAAAAAAGAAAACCTAAAAAGACATTAAAGAATAAAAAAAGAAAACAAGATCACCCATAGATCCCACTCTCAAAGCTAATGTTGATGTCCACTTTGGTATATTAGGTTTGAATCACACGAAATTGCTGATATTTGACCATTTTTAACCTACAAAAATGACAATTCAATGTAGTCTAACCGATTTCATCCCACCTTTTCTCTATGAAGACATAAACCTATTTTTAAATACAAAATGAAGATAGTACTGTATGTGTGTGTGTATCTTTAAAACCTGACTTTTAAGCAAAATATGAGCAATTAAAAACATGTATAGAGAATAATGCCCTGTATACTAGTATGCCTACCACTCCTCCCTTGAGAAATAAGTGTCATCTATACAATTGAAGGTTCCTATGTACCCCTGCCCAACAAGAGTTCCCTCCCTAGCTCTTTGAAGTAATCACTCCCATAAATTCACTGTTTATCATGCAAAGGTTTGTACTTGCAAGGAATATGCAGCATTTTTTGAGCACTTTTAACTTTGTATAAATGAGATCAAGGTAGATGTATCTTCTTGACTTTTACTGTTTACTAAACATTAAATATTTTTTGAAATGTATTTATGTTGACACATGTAGCTTTTGCTCACTCGTTTTTAACTTTTTGTCATTAAATATACAGATTTGCTGTCTGCCTCTCCCCACTAGACAAGTCTCCTCCGTGGTGGGGACTCTGTCTTAGATAACTATGGTACCCAAGAGGCCCCCAGATGGGAGTTGACTGGAAGGGACAAATGCAGGAAATGAAAAGCTGAAAACTACTGTGCTAGGAGAGTTCAGACTCACCTGTTGAGTTCTCAAGGCAGACAGCACTGATAATGAGAAGACTCTTGTTTATGAGCGAGGCAGATATTAAAGCTGTACATTTCATTATGATGCCACTGTCCAGTGACAGACTTAGGGTGCTGGGGCTTCCGGTCCAGAAAAGCAGAGGAGGGTTGGAGCATCAGAAAAAACTTCCAGAGGACCCAGAGCCCATACCTGAAAGATGAGCCAGTTCCTTTCACCATGGCAACCAAAAGCCCACATTTTCAGATAAAGGCATTTATATGTTCTCAGGATTCTTCCGTTATATTTATAAACCAAGTTTTTTTTGATCATTAAAATGTATGCTTGGTATTGCTAGAGACTTAAAATATAGACACCTTAAATAACAATTCCTTTAGAAGTGAAAAATCTATCTGCTCCTGAGGAGTTTAAAGTTACAGGAGAGATAGTAAACCACAATAACAATTAGGCATAGCATCAAGAGACTGAGGACTGTGGGATCAGACGGAGCTGAATTAGAATCCCAGCTCTTCCACTTCCTCCGTGTGTGGTCGTTGGCAAGTTATTTCACCTTCATTCAGTTTCCACCCCTTCATCTGCATGACAGAGATACTAATGCTACCTTGCAAGTTGCTGGGTGTTAACTGCCTGGGATATAGTGTGTATCCTCTAAGTGGGAGCAGTCTTCTCAGCAGAATGGGTCAGCACGGAACTGCCTTTGACCATCGAAGGTAGATGTGGTTGTTGAGAGAGAACAAACTCCTCACAGTCATGAAAACACTGCATTTTATGTGCCTGCTGCTGCAAGCCACTCGCTCTTATTGTAGCTGGGAACATTGTTCTCAACCCTCCTCAAGAACATGCCCGTCCTGTGAAGAAGACACATCTGCTGACAGCCCAGGAAGTTGCCTTTGGCTCCGTGTCCTTGTATCTTCTGGGAGAAAATGGAAGGAATAAAAGGATGTGTATAGCAAAGTTCAGGGGAGACCCAGACAGGATCTCTCAAATAAAATGGAAGGTTTTCAAGCCCACTTAAGAGTCTCCTGTGAAATTTTTGGATGCAAAAACCTAAACTCACAAGCATCCTGAAAGGAGAGATCTGGTATTTCCACCATCTGCTACTTCCCAGGGGAATCTCTCTATTATTTTCATTTAGAAGAAGAAAGAATTGGGGTCAAAATGACCCCTGTGCAGTAGATATATTCAAACAAATGAGCATTTAATTTCTGCATTTACAGCTAATCACATTATATCTCACGCACCCTTTAAATTGCTTCTATTTTAATTTACACAGTTAGAGCTGCTAGAATCTCTCCATTTTGCTGGTGAAAAATGTCATGCTTTTAAAAGGCGCACACCATTTGACTCAATACCTAGCCTCAAAAATAACCATTCTGGCATTTATTATCATAGGGAACGTGGTAAACCTCCCTAATGTCCATCATTAGAGGATTTTCAAATAAACTAGGATGCCACCATATTATAATAATCAGCAACCATTCAAAATAGTCTCTAGGCGATGATAGGTGGAATGAATTGGAATGATGTATATAATGTGTTATTGGGTGAAAAAAGAAGTTTGCAGAGGTAAGGCTCCCATTTTTGTAAAAAGTCACACACGCACAGAAAGAATGAAAGAGTAGACATCAAAATGGTGAGTTGATTACCTCTAGGTTCTTAAAAATAGATGTGATTTTTACTTGGTTTTGTTTGCAAGTTTGTATTTCTCTAAATTCAGAATTGAAATTTTATGGCAATGATAATAAGGAAAGCATTCCAAAGAAGATGTGAACAACCCTTGGAACATTTGTTTCTCTGTTCTGATCCTGTTTTCAGAGCTTCCCTCACCGCCAGAACTCACAATGCTATGGTTGGAGAAACCTCTTAAGAGAACAGGTCAAATATTTCATTCTCCAGCAGTCGACCCTAACTGTGATCCATGCCAGGCATGTCACCTGTGGCATTATCTAAACATATTTATTGGTACCGGAATTTGACATAGCTGCCATACTCGTTGACTTGGCTTGCCCAAAAAGAAAATTGAAGAGTACAGACTCAGGTCTTTAAGAAGAACTTTGAGTACTGTTCCTAAGAAACTCTCCACTCATGCTTCCAGCCGTGAGATTGGACACTGGTCATCACATGGGTGGCTGAGATACTTAATAGTAAACTAAAGAATGCTACGATCACCTAGAAGCTGCCCTTGCTCACCTGTGAGACAGAAACCCACCTCATACCATTGTGTATTCTGTACTCTTTAGATTGTGATGTTCAATAGTTTTGCAGTTATAAAATGGTAGCCAGGCTGGTCTCCTTGCTGAACAATTGTAGTTTACAAAGCTGACGGAAACAGTGCACTTGGGAACAGATGAAGTAAAAAGTGTCAAAAGAAGTAACATAACACCCCTTTCCCCACCTCACAATTAAATACTTCCTCCAGTTCTAACACCACTTATACATTCCTTTAGAAAGCTTCCACAGTTTCTCAAGTTACCCTTAGACCAAGGAGTATCATCTCTCTATCCCCAAATCAGGTCCTGGCATTTGAGAGTCTATGAATGACTGAATGAATGAATACATGACTACATTGAATACATGAGTGAGAGAATGTGAGAATGAATAAATGAATGTATCTGCTCCAGCAGCACTTTGTAGATATATGTACCAATTTATTTCACAAAAATTTATTGAGGGTTTACTCTGTGCCAGGTTCTGCGATGGGCACTGGAATACCAAAGTGAGCAAGATGGACAAGGTCCCTGCTTTCAGGGAGTTTATATTCTGGTCAGGGAGACAGTCAACTTGCAAGGAAACGTGTCAGTGCATGATTTCAGATGGTGATAGCACTATGAAGAAAACACACAGGGTACATGAAATAGAGTGCCTTGGCGCGCAGGGTGGCTGGGAGATAAGGGGAGTGGGGAAAGCCTCGTCAAGAAGGTGGTATTTGGAGGGGGCGGAATTGGCAGTAGTGGAAAACTGCCAGGGGACACACCTTATCAACAAGGGTACCTGCATAATGAACATTTGTATACCTAGCCCTGAATTGTACCCCACATTTTTAAAATTAAAAAATTTTTAAAAAAAGAAGGTGGCATTTGAGCTCTGACTCTGAATTATTGTGAAAGCATTTCTTGTGGGCATGTCTGACATTGCCTTTTTCCTTCGGGGTATGTTGGGTTACCTTATTCATCACTGTGAGCCAACAGGATACAATGACAAGCACATGGGATTTGCAGCCAGACTACCTGGATTCAAATTCTGCCTCCACCGCTTATTAACTATGGACCTTGGGTAAGTTACTTAAGCATTGGAGTCTGTTTTTCCATCCAAAAATGGGGATGATAGATGATGATGGATAATGATGGAAGATGATGATGATGATGACGGTTATATAAAATAAATGACTGTCTACCCCAAACTCATGCTTCCTCTTCCATAGTGTAAAGTTTTTGCTGAAAGGCAACTACCCAACCCTGGATTCCATTTTTTACTTTCTTGCCCCCAAATGCATCCACAGGACCAATTTTTGCCACTGGAATGTGAACAGAAGTGATGTGTGTCATTTCCAGGCCTGGATCCCTGAGTCACCATATGGAAGAAAACTACCCATTGACCAGGAACACTCTCAGTGGACTAAGTGAGAGAAAAACAAACTTCTTTTGTGTTAAGTTTCTGAAATGTGGAGGCTTCTGAAATTTTAGCATCTAGTACAACACTAATAACACAACCTTAAAGTGTTGTGAAAATTAAATGATGTGTCATGCGGTGCCTACTCAAAATGGGCACCTGCCATTGCTGGTGTACTACATATAACTGAGCCCAAGACTTTGAATCCTTTCAAATCAGTCTCATGAGATTATGACCCCTGCTCCTTCTCATCTTTTTAGTAGAGGGTGGTTTTTACTGAATGGGATATTTATTTCTGGGAAGGTTACAGATTAGTGGCCATAGGAAGAGGAACATTAGGCCAGAATCACCAAGAGTCCTTATGACCTTGCAGACTTTTGCATCATCCAGAATTTTTTTTAATTGCCTAAGGCAATAACCCTGCTCAACAAAGTCATCTTTCTGTCTTTGAACCCAGAGCCTGCAGCAGAGCTTGAAAATCAAGAGCTTCCCCCAGGATATAAAACGTCTTTTCTCTTTCTCCTCTTTCTTCTTCCAGTGCAGTTCTTCTATGATGAAATCTCTGCAAGACTTGGTTCTCAGGCATCTAAAAGTGAAGAATAGAACTATATGCTTTATGTTTTCATCCACTTGAAGATGAGATAATGAGTATAAAGCTCATAGCACAGGAAATGACACATCATAGGAATTCAACAAATGAGTCTCCCTTCAGTTCATTTTACTATCACTGTCAACTGTGACATGATTAATAGCTTGTCTCAGCCCATAATAAAAAATGACCCAACTGGTATTATTACCTCTATTGGAAAAATAAGAAAACCGATGCCTAGGGAGTTCAACTATATAACATTACTGTGTTGATAAATGTCTGGTATACAAGTTTTATTTGATTTAATTCTCACAGCCATATAGAGAATGTGTGAGATTGGTATTATTGCCCCCATTTTGTAGATCAGAAAGCTGAGGCTCAGAGAGTTTAGATCACTTTCGTTCTTTCACAAACATTTTTGAGCGCTTTTCTGTGTGCCAGGCTTTATGCTGGGATGCTGAGGAAGCACAAGACAGACACATTCTTTGCTCTCATAGAGCTCACAGTCTGGTGTGAGAGATAGCCAGGTACAAAGGCAATTTCAAGTATGATGAGTTTTCTAAAAACTCCAAGTAAGCCTAGCTGTTATGGAAACAATGAGGTGGGGTCACCTAACACAGAACTGGGGAGAGGAGGAGGGATGCAAAGTACTTTAGTTTACGTTAGATGTAAAATAAGATGTGACTTGTGGATAGGATCTTAGCTAGGATGGACACTGTGGAAGAATGTTCCAAGAAGAAGGAACCACCAGGGCCGTTTCACCATTAGGCATCCAAGTGTGAATTTCTTTCTGTGTCTTCTGCCTAAGAAGTATTAAGCTTCTTGTGTTCGTGAAGAAATATGTCTTCATCTCTGAAAACTTTTTAGTCATTATCTTCAAATATAACCTGTGCTCCACTCACTTTTTCCTTCTGAGACTCTAATTAATCTTAAATTAGACATTGCATGTCACTTGCCTCTCCTGCATTTCTTGCCTTTATGACTCCCCATATTTTATTTGAAAGGTTTTTCTTTTAACTTGTTTTGTGGTTCACTGCTATTAATTCTTTCTTTATCTGTTTCTAATCTAACATTAAAACCATCCATTGCATTACTAGTTTTGATTCTTATATTTTTCAGTTCTATAATTTCTATTTGTTTCTTTTTTAGATATGCTAACACTTTTCTTATCACTTTCCTGTTTCCTGACAAAATCTTCCAACTCAGTTTGTATATCCTTTAACACAGCAAGTGTAGTTGTTTTTTATTGGTGTCTGTTAATTCTAATAACAGTAGTCCCTATGGATCTGTTTCTGTTGTCAGTTGTTTCATTGACTGTTGCTCCTACTGTCTTGTTTGTTAGTGTGCCTAATTATCTTTCATTGCTTATTGGATATTGTATTTTAAAATATCTTTGTAAATAATCTGAGGCCTAGGGTGATGTAATGTTCTTCCAAAGAGAATTTTCTTTAGCGTCTGTCAAGCGCCTGATTTAATCAAATTCAAATAACTGAGATTTTCTTTTTCATTTATTTTATTTTAAACTTGTACGGTGCAATTCAGGATTAGATATACAAGTGGTAGTCATTGTTCAGGTAAAGTCTGAGCCTCCCATTGGTCCCCACTTTGCCTGGTTTGAGATCAATACCCTTATTAATGTTATATGCTCCCCCTTTCTCCCCTGGCAGTTTCCAGCTACTGCCAGTCCCTTTCTTACAGTATTATGGTAAATGGTCAGGGTCTGCTTATGAGTGAGAACATATGGCACTCAGTCCTTTGTTTCTGTGATAAATCACTGAGTATTATAGACTCTAAATCCATCCAAGTTGCTGTGAAGTCCATAATTGTGTTCTTCTTTATGACTGCATAATATTCCCTTGTGCATATGTACTACATTTTTTTTGGTCTAGTCCGGTTTTGATGGGCAACATGATTGGGTCCACGTTTTTGCTATTGTAAATAGTGCTGTAATAAACATGCATGTGCTGGTATCTTTTTTGTAGAGTGATTTAAGTTCCTCCAGAACTTCGCAGAAGAATTGCTGGATAGTATGGAAGGTCAGCTTCTATTTCTTTTAGGAATTGCCACATTTTTTTCCATAGAGGTTGAACTAGTTTGCATTCCCATCAACAGTGTAGAAGCATTCCCTTTTCTCTGCATCCTCGCCAGCATCTGTTGGTTCTTGTTTTGTTAATGATGGTCGGCTGGGCTCAGTGGCTCAGCCTGTAATCCCAACACTTTGGGAGACCAAGGCAAGTGGATTGTCTGAGCCCGCGGGTTCGAGACCAGCCTGGGCAACTTAGCAAGACCTCATCTCTACAATAATTTTTTTTAAAAATTAGCCAGGTGTAATAGCGCACGCCTATAGTTCCAGCTACTTGGAAGGCTGAAGCAGAAGGATCATCGGAGCCTAGCAAGTAGATGCTGGGGTGGCCTTGAGTGTGCCTGGGCAACAGAGTGAGATTCCAACTCAAAAAGAAAAAAATGATGGCCATTCTTACTGAAGTTAGGTTGTGTCTCAATGTGGTTTTGAGACTAAGGTTTTCTAGGCAAACCTAATGACTCAAAGATCAGCTGCAGTCCAAGCTAGAGCAATTTGCTTCTATTTCACCCTTTTCTTCTAGGGCACAGCCTTTCTGGGTCTATGCTAAAAATGAGAATGATATACCAGAATCCCTACCCCTCATGGGATTCAACATCCTACTGTAATTTCCTCTCAGATCCTCTGAGAGGCTGCCAAAAGTACAGCTTCGAATTTTAGCTGGCTAGTCAATATCAGCCAACGTTCCTGACTATAAGTTACCCTGAGTGTTGGGCTTGCCTCTCTGAGATCCTGTCTGTTCCAAGATCTCAGCCAGTATGTCTCACTGTCTTATTGGCACTCTGACATTTTAAAGATGTTTTTATACTTTATGCAAATTATTTTTGTATGTTCATCTTTCAGCCATGACTAGATACAGAAACTTAGGAACAGTATGTACAAAGACCCAGAGGTCACAAAACTTCTGTGTAATGTAGGCATGGTTGGAACCAGTGGTACATCTGTTTTAAATCCCAGATTCTACATTGCCCTGCTCAGTCAAGATCACGGTGATATAGATAGATAGGTAGATATATAGACAGACAAAATCAAATGCTTATCAAGCCTTTACTGTGTCAGGTACTCTGTTCTATGAGCTTAAGGTTTTCTTTCTTTCTTTCTTTTTTTTTTTACTCGTTCGACAGAGAAAACAATCCTGTGAGTTAGGGACGGTCATTATTCCTAGTTTACATATGAGGAAACCGAGGCTCAGATAAATTAGCAAACTGGTCCAAGATCTGAGCTGGAATTCAAACTTTGTCCAGTTCAGAGCCTGTGTCTCTGATCACAAACTTTTCAAAGTTTCTTGTTGCCAAGCGTCTGAGAATCATTTCTCTTTCTGCATGGATTTCAGGTACAAATATTAACCCTAGGACTGTTGGTCCTCCAAGATTGTTGTCCATGCTATTTCCACCCTACACTTGCCTGAGTCCAGATGTAGCAAAGTCATTGCAGCTATTGAGAAGGGTTGCTTTGAAAACCAATCCTCAATTCTGTAAACTGTAACCATCCTCACAGCCTCCATCAGGTGTTTTTCTCCAAGGGAGACCAGCACAGTTTATAGGCTAATCACTGTTCCCGTCAGCCTCATAAAATTAGGAGACAAGGGTGGGGCGGTAAAGGGGGAAATACTTTATTATGTCCATTTTGCAAAGGCAGGTTCCAAGGCAAGCCCAGTGAGTCATCCATCTACAGAGATCAGAATCCAACACCCATTCTGTTCCACCCCCTGAATTCCCTCCTGTAGTGGGGGACTTTACCCTACAAAGAAAGACATATGCAAAGTAGACTTTGGGCCTCCAGGGAACTGACAGTAAGAGACAGGTGCATGCCAGGTTCACAAACCTCTCTAAGGATTGGGTGATCCTAAATCCTGAATTTTCAGGGCATAAATAATGATCCAAGCTACTATTAATTGAGCACTTACTGCTGCGCTAAAGTACTTTCGTGTGTGATTTCATTTAAACCTCCCACAGCCCTCTGAAGATTCTATCATTATCCTCACTTTCAGGTTAGGAAACTGAGGCCTGGGCAGGTTAAGACTCTTGCCATGGCCACCTAGTTAGGAAGCAGCAGACCTTTCCTGGACACTTTGAAGTCAGTCGTCTTCTGCTGTCTCCCCTTCCCACCTATAGAGGTGCTCATCAAAGTCACAGCCAAGGAAGTTGACCCCCAGAGCAAAGGACACCAGGAAGAGAGGGTTTCTCTGGAAACAACTGGGTATGTGCAGACTGACGTGCTTGTTGACATGGCAACCTGGACACACCTGGAAACACCTGCTCCACCACCCAGATGGCCATGAATGAGGCAAGTGCCACTAAGTCATATTCTTTGTGCTGTTATTCTTTTTTTTCCCCCTGCAGAGTCATACAAAGGACAATCCCATCAAAGGGGATCTCTGTGGGCCCCATCCCCATGTATCTCAAGATGAAGCATGGAGAGCATCTTGGCCCTGAGGCCCACCCTTTGGAAAGACCTCCTCCAGTACAACAAAAGCACTGCCCAATTGCATGATTTGATTGACTTTGGGAGGGTACCCCTACCCTCCAAACAGACTTCTTCTCTTGACACATCACACTGGCTGAAATTCCACTGTTGAAACTGAAATTCCACTGTTAGAAAAGAAATGAAAACTCTTTTCAAATGTACACACTCCCTGAAAGGTTACTCAATGTTTGTCAGTTTTAAGTTTCTCACACATAAAGATGTTTTTCTCCAGTCTTTTAGAATGTTCTACCATTTGTCTGCTGAGAGTCTGACTCATAAAAGGACGCAATAAGTATAGTGTTTTTTACTGTCTGATGAATGCTCAAAAATGACTGAACAAGTAGAAGCTCAAAATTAGAGAGAAAGTGCAAAGAAAGCCATGTTTAGCCCAACCTCTTTGTTTTTTAAACAGAGTTGAACATCGCATTAATTTGTTCTTTGGGGAGAGAGTATATAAAGCTTTATGATACTCCACAAAGAACACGATGGTTGAAGGTACTTTTGTACCTGAATAATTTTTAAAACCACTAGATTCAAGTGATTGGCCCTGCTAGCATTCCCCTGACTTTAGAGTAAACTACTTCGTGAAGCTGTCTTTCTTCAAACATGTTTCTGGAGTGTCTAGAGCCTCAACAAGAAAAGATATCAAAGGGTTCAGCACAGAACCTGCAGTAAGCCCAGAATACACTGAAGCTGGTATTTTTGCTATTTAGGGACTTAAAGTCGGGGGCCCTTAGCATTTGGTCCAGAGTATTTTACACCATCCAGTTCTGTCTCTTGAAGAGCAAGACAGTGATGGAAAGGTGGTGTAAGCACCTCCATGCAGTGGGTTCAGCATGGGCTCCCTGCAGCTGGAGGGCACAGAACACACAGCAAACCAGCAAGCAGAAAACATTACTCAGAAATTTCTCCCACACCATAAGCTCATCATGAGTATATACAGCCAGGAGAAAAGGAGAAGGGTGGAAGCAAGATGTCAGGGAAAGAACGAGAGAGGAAAGGAAAGGGAGAAATGGAAACGGGACTGCAAGGGGAGAGAAGCCACATGTTGTTTTTTTCATTGTAAGGTTGGGGGGCGGTGCTAGATGGTTTTTATGCCGCTTTCTAGTACTCTATGAGAGAAGAGTAGTAAAGAGAGAAGAGAGAAAGGGGCATGTGATGGTGAGGAATTATCTGAAAGCCTAAAGCAAGGTGCCAACTTTATGGGGGCTGTGTTGCTTATCTCGTGTTTTGTGTCTAGTGTACAGACCGCAAAACACAAAGAACAGGAGCAAGAACAGCGACAGTAAGGACGTCATTCTGCTATCTCTGCCTGGGTTTCCCACTACAACCTCGTCTGTTCCGGAACTATGCCAAGCAGCCAGCAAACAACACCCCATGGGGTAGGTGCCCCATACATGTATGTTGGTTCAAACATAATTATACCTTCGCTTTAGAAAATGTGGGGAAAATATTAAAAAGCATAAAGAAAAAATAACCATTATTTATGATCCCACCCCAAGAAATAGTAATAGGAAAGGAAAGATAATATTTTTGAGTGATTATCATGCCCTGAGCACTTTACATGATCTCTCTCATTTAGTATTTATATAACCACTGTCAATAGTTTAGATTTCCTTCTAGGGTTTTTTTTTTCTGTATATGATACAAATATATTTTCAGCTCTATACATGTTTTCTTTTTATTACTTATTATTTTTCATTATTATCCTCACTACCAACTCATGAGATACCTTTTTTTTTTTTGAGTTGGAGTCTCACTCTGTCGCCCAGACTGGAGTGCAGTGGCCGCTCCCGGCCACCGCAGCCTCGACCTGCTGGGCTCTGGTGATCCTTCCGCCTCAGCCTTCTGAGTAGCCGGAACTACAGGCATGCGCTACCACACCCGGCTAATTTTTGATTTATTGTAGAGCTGAGGTCTCGCCAAGTTGCCCAGGCGGGTCTCGAACCCGCGGGCTCAGGCAATCCACTCACCTCGGTCTTCCAAAGCGCTGGGATTACAGGCTGAGCTACCGAGCCCGGCCGAGATACCATTTTTTTCTTCCATTTTGCAGATGAAAATGCAGAGGTTTTGGAGATAAATTGCTTAAGGTCAGACAGCAAATAAGTGGCATAGCTGGGATTTGAACCAAAGTTGTATTGGCAGTAATGCCTGTAATGTCATCCACTCTCTGTGCGCTCCCTGCTTCTCCCATTTTCTCCCTGTATGATGAGAGTGAAAAGTGATAAGTTGAATGTTCAGGGGGAGAGGGGTTCTTAACAACAGGTCTTTAACAAGGGCAGGGCGTGGCAATTGCCGTTAATGGCCAAAGAGACCCTTGATCCATATACCGCCCTTCTGCTGAAAAGATAGCCTGTTTATATCCAGTGACTTAGTCGGAATGGTATGGGTAGTGCCAGGGTCCATCCAGGGCTACCTCTGGGACAAGCTACCAAGAACTGATGAGCATCACTTTTATGACCACCTGATCAATTTAGCCAGGTCAAGGAGAGAACTTGCCAATGTCATGGGTTTAGGGTTGCCAGATAAAATCCAGGAGGCCCAATTAAACTTGAATTTAGTTATTTATTCAACCACTGTCAACATTATAGGTTGAAGCCGGGCTCGGTGGCTCAGCCTGTAATCCCACGCCTTGGGAGGCTGAGGTGAGTGAATTGCCTGAGCCCACGGGTTCGAGACCTACCTGGGCAACTTGGCGAGACCTCATCTCTACAATAAATAAAAAATCAGCTGGGCGTGGTAGCGCGCACCTGTAGTTCCAGCTACTTGGAAGGCTGAGGCGGAAGGATCGTGGGAGCCCAGCGGGTCGAGGGTGCGGTGGCCAGGAGCGGCCACTGCACTCCAGTCTGGGCGGCAGAGTGAGACTCCAACTCAAAAAACAAAACAAAACAAAAACATTGTAGGTTGAGTATGATGACATGCTGATTATGTCTGAGTGTGTGTGATGACCTACTAAAGAAATAATATTTATATGTCTGAGTATGATGACATGCTTATACTAAGCATGATGAGTATGATGTCTGAGTATGATGATATGCTTATACTAAAATATTATCTGTCCTTTATCTGAAATTCAAATTTAACTGGGTGTCCTATATTTTTATTTGCTAAATACAGCAATCTGAGTAAAAGAGCCCCTCCCTTTTGTTTTATTTTATTATTTTTTCTTTTTGCTTTCATTCTCCATTTTCACTTCTGTTTTTCTTCCCCACTGTAAGCACCCAAATTGATTATATTTAAGTAAGCCCATCTAATTTACTTTCTATTTGTTTGTTTTAATATGTGTGGAAATTTGAAAAATTTATAGTATTGCTTTTTTAATTCACATAAATGGAAGTATGCCATAAATCTCATTCTGCTCCAGCTTTTTTCCTCAACACTTTCTTCCTGTGATCTGTCCATTGCTACATGTAATTCTGGATCGTTAGTTCTGAATTTTATGTAACGGTTCATTGAATGTATAGACCAGGCTTTACCTAATAGTCACCCAGTGGTAGACACCTAAGTGGCTTCACATTCTGGTTCTACAAACTATTCTGGGTTAATTGTGTGCAAATTTGATGGATTTCAAGTCAATCTCATTGTTGTAGTTATTTTTAATTCTCTGGTTACCTTACAGATATATGTGACACGGTTTGTCTGGGTACATACTCAGAAGTGGGATAGCTGGTTCCTAGGGCATAAGTGTGTGCGATATTCAAAATGTGTAACAACCATCAAGGCGTGGCACTGACTGCTTGAAGCAGGCATTGTTGGTATGCAATACTGTTGTGTACCTACTGAATATCTGTCTTGCATACACACAAATGTGGTTTCATTAGTACAATCCGAGTTACTTGGAATGACTGTGCCAGTCAATATCTATATTCCCACCAGCAATGCATAAAGATCCTCTTTTTTTCACATGCTTGTTACCATTTTTGCTAATCTGATGGATGTCAAGTCAATCTTCATCATTGTATTTATTTGTATTTCTCTGGCTATTAGTGAGGTTGAATGTAATTTTAATAAAATATTTTTAATTTTTTGTAAAGATGGGGCCTCACTATGTTGTCCAGGCTGGTCTCAAACACCTGGCTTCAAGTGATTCTCCTGCCTCAGTTTCCCAAAACATAGGGATTACATGTGTGAACCCCATGCCCAATTGAGGTTGCGTATTTTTTAATATACTTATTACCTATTGTGGTTTCCCCTTCTGTGAATTGCCGGTTCATACGTTTTGTCCATTTTCCAATTGGATTTCTACTCTTATTCCTGCAGACAAAGGAGTTTCTTGTATAGTCTAAAACAGTGTTGTCCGATAGAAATATAATGTGAGCCACATATGTAACTTAAAATTTTCTAGTAGCCACATTTAAAAAGTAAAAGGAAAAAGGTAAAATTCATTTTTAACAATGTATTTTATCTAACATATCTAAAATATCATTTCAGTATGTAATCAACACAAAAATTATTGAGCTACATTACACTCCTTTGTGCATGCTAAGATTTTAAAATCTGGTTATGTATTTTATACTTACAGTACATCTCAATTTGGACTGGGTCACCTAAAATAAATTGCTCAATAATTACACATGGCTAGTAGAAACCATATACCGGGTGGATACCAGGTGGCTTCATAGGGCCACCATACCTGTTCAGTGCAGGCTTAGAATCTAGACTTCAGATATTAATTCCCTATTGGTTTTAGGCTGAAAATCTCTAATACACTCTTCTGTTAATTTTGTTTATGATATCCTTTGTTTAAAAAGCATGTTATTATTTATTTATTTATTTATTTTGAGTTGGAGTCTCACTCCATTGCCCAGGCTGGAGTACAGTGGCACGCTCATGGCCACCCAGCGTCAAACTGCTGAACTCAGGCGATCCTTCTGCCTCAGCCTTCCAAGTAACCAGAACTACAGATGCGCACTACCATGCCCAGCTAATTTTTTTTTGAGTCGTTGTAGAGATGAGGTCTCACCAAGTTGCCCAGGCTGTTCTCAAACCTGTGTGCTCAGGCAATCCTCTCACCTCAGCTTCCCAAAGTGCTGTGATTACAGGCTTGAGCCACCGCACCCAGCCAAAAGACATGTTAATTTTTTAATGTAGCTAAGTTCATTATTTTCCCCTAAAATTTGTATTGCAGGCTCTTGTTTTTAAAATTCATGCTCATGTCAATATGCCCAAGATATAAGCTTACATTTTTCTTCTATTAGCTTTGTAGTTTTTATCTTTCCTAGGTAGGTCTTTAAGCTACTTAAGAATCTTTTTTCATATTGTAGGAAGTAAGGACCCAACTTTATTTTTCTCTTATAGAGTAAACTGGTTTCCCCAACACCACCTACTAAATAATCTGTCCTTTCTTCACTCATTTCTGAAGCAACTTCTACCATATATCAACCATTCATATATACACAAGTCTGTTTCTGAGTTCTGTATTCTAATATTTAATCATCACAGTAACCCTTGTTTTATAATGGTTTATAAACATTTCATAATCATTAAATTGCAGAGAATTTGGATAACTTGCCCAACGTTGCCCAAATATTAAGTGTTAGAGTCATGATTTGAACCCAGGTATATCTGATGCTGTATTAGTTAGGGTTATAGTGGCTCCATATATCAGAAACAAGACTATAATAGTGGAACAAAGGGGTTTGTTAATTTTCTCACATAACAATTCTGGAGATAGACTGTTCAGAACAGGTATGGCGGCCCTATGAAGCCACCCGGTATCCACGTGCCTTCTATTTCTGATAAGCCATATTAACGTGTGGCTTTTATCCTTCTCCTAGAATCTGTCCTTATTTTAAGGAAGAAGGAGAAAGAAAAAGAGCACAGGCAAAGGAGTGTGCCAGCTAAGCCTGTGCCTCTTAATCAGGGAAATGCTTGTTTTTCTACAAGGTGCATCTGATAGACCCACTGACATCAACTTGGCAAGAACTAGGTCACTTGGTAATGCCTCACTGCATGAGAACCTGAGAAATGGAAGGCTGTTTGTTATTTTTTTAAGCTGGAAATATTACACCCCAAATAAAATTTGGGTTCTGTTCAGAATTATGCAGTAGAGAATGGGTATCAGGCAAGCATCTGTTTAGGTTTTTGCCAAGATGCAAATAAAACTTCTGTTTTAGGGTATCTTGTTCATCTGGCCACTTCCAATGCCCTACACTAATTGTATATACTTAGTTGCACATTCTTTTTCTTAGCCCTCCCCCTGCAAATTGCCTCGACTTCAGGTTCCACAAAACCTGGATCTATCCCAGGTTTGCATCTAGCAGTGCTGCCATACGGACCAAGGGTCACATTCTACTTTTTGCTTTAAAGTGTTCTGGTTAGGCGAGGCGCGGTGGCTCCAGCCTGTAATCCCAGCACTTTGGGAGGCCAAGGTGAGAGGATTGCCTGAGCTCGCGGGTTTAAGATCAGCCTGGGCAACATGGTGAGACCTCGTCTCTGCAATTAAAAAAAAAGAAATTAGCCAGGCATGGTAGCACGCACCTGTAGTTTCAGCTACTTGGAAGGCTGAAGCAGAAGGATCGCCTGAGCCCAGCAGGTCACGCTGGAGTGGCAGTGAGCGTACCACTGCATGCCAGCTTGGGCGACAGAGTGAGACTCCAACTCAATAAATAGATAGATAGATAGAGAGAGAGAGAGAGAGAGAGAGAGACAGACAGATGATGGTTCTGGTTATAGTGGGAGACAAGATGAAGTGTATGGTTAGTTTACCCAAGTCAAGTACACACTTCCAACTAATTCCCCCAGGATTCACATTTATGCTTTCTTGACCAGGATAAGGGCCTAAGAATGTTATTCTAATAAAATAATAATGAC
>CAUYQG010132888.1:0-26477 GCA_963574415.1 Tarsius wallacei
GGAAGCCATTTTTCATCTTGTTCTTAAACCCTGACACAATGATGAGAAAATAGAAGCTGTGCTTTTGGAGAAATGCACACTTTAGGTATAATTAACTTTACCGATTTTGTCTTTTCAGAAATAGACTTCCAGGTAATCTGAGGTATCTCATAGTGACAATCAAGCTCGCCTAGAGTAAAGGGAATTTACAAGGCCTAAGACATCATGCATTGGGCAAGGATTGTAAAATTCATGAAACTTGTAATTATAAAAGTTATGACCGTGCAGAGGGGGAGCAGGTGGGGATTCGATCTTCCAGTAAATTGGGCACTATCTACAGGGAAGTCAAGGATCCCCCAAAGCTACGTACTGGAAATGCCTAGGAGATAAGGGGAGGTACACCCTCCATTAGGTCTAAGGAATGTCATTTGGGAAGGTGCCAGGATAATTAGAATGCTTGTCACGCCCTTCTGTAGGGACTGTGATAATGTGGGTGAACATTAATGGGTCTCTGTGTCACAGGTTCTCCAAGACATCCACAGGTGGTCGATAAGGAAGTCACAGCAGTCACGGCGGTCACATGCAACATCTCCAAGAAAAGGATTTAAGCCAGGACTCTGGGGGGCTATGATGCCACACTCACCTAGAGTGCAGGCCCTCTCCCTGTCTGTAGGGGGTGAACTTTTCTTAAATAAATCTTTTCTTCTCTCACCTCTGTGTGTTGCAATTCTTTGCAATCTACTCGGATCTCTGGGTTGCCGGCATGCACCTCCTGCTTGCCAACCCCAGCAGTGCTGCATGCCTCCCTGCGCCTCTCCACTCTCACCCGTTCCGTCCGTACCCTAACACAGTTTTAACTCCCACCTATGAGTCAGAACATGTGATATTTGTCTTTCTGTGCCTGGTTTATTTCACTTAACACAATGCCCTCCAGTTTTATCCATGTGGCTGCAAATGACAGGATTTCATTCTTTTATATGGATGAATAGTATTCCATTGTATATCTATACCACACTTTAGTTATCCATTCATCCATAGACATCTAGGTTGATTCCATACTTTGGTCCTGATGGGGGAACCAAAAAACCAGAATTGTCTTTTGGAGGGCAGGCCCCTTGTAGTACAGGATTCTCCTGCTAGGTACGTTTTTAGGAAAGCAGTCACATCGGTGTACCAGCTAGCATTGTGAGAGACTGTGTTCAGCTTCACTAATTATTTTTGAGATTCTTTCAACACGTTTGCCAATTTCATGATGGATGATTACAAGCACACCTGCCTACACCATACTGAGTGTCATGACCCTATGCCCCACCCTCCCTTTGTTTGTTTGTTTCTCCAGATGAAAAAAGTTCTCAAGGCATAACATTTTGCCAATGTGGAAAAGGTGAAACAAAAATGGTAGAGGCACTAAAAGGCATCAAAATTGACAAGTTCAAAAACCACATTGAGCAGTGAGAAAAGCGTCTCGATAGGTGTATCACATCAAAGGGAGATTACTTTGAAGGTGACTAAAGTTTAAACATGTAAGAATAAATGCACAATTTTTTATGAATAAATTCTTACCCCCTTATGTGTTCATGGACTCACCCTAGGAAAAGTGCTACATACCTCATTACAGAGTACCACTATGGTTACCTTCAAAGTACTCCCCTTGGGAAGCTATGCACTGATGCCAGTGCCTAGTCCACCCATCAAAGCAATTTTGGAACTGTTTCTGGAATGGCCATTTTTACTTTGGATGTCCTAAATGCCATCAAAATATCTTCCTTTCAATATTTCCTTTATCTTTAGGTGAAGAAAAAAGTAACTGGCGCCAAATCAGGTGAGTAAAAAGGGTACTCCAATACAGTTGTTTGTTTATTGGCTAAAAACTCTCACAGACAGTGTTGTGTGAGTTGGTGCATTGTCGTGATGCAAGAACTTCTTTGGGACCATTTTTGCAACACCTTTCTCTTGTCAAGATTTTCAGTTAAGACTTTCCTAACTATTTCTCTTTTGATGTTTATTTGGTCTTCCATGCTTCTCACAGTCAGCTGACGATGTTGATACATGATTTGACAAATTTTTGCAATGTTTTTGTCAGTTCTGCTCGCTACTGGTTGTCCTGACCTCTCTTCATCAGTGATGCTTTCTGTCCCCTCCAAAAAACAACAACAAAAACAACAACAAAAAAAACATAAAAATGTTGAATCCATTTGTGCAGTGCCATTTTCTTCATGGCATCATTCTCATAAACTTGGACCATCATGTTCCTGACTTCACTTTAACAAGAAATTTAACATTTGTTCATTGCTCTAATTCAAACTCTGACATTCTTGTAATGACAGCTCTGACCATGTATATTCACATATTTTTATTTGTATTTAATGTGATTCTTTCAGTAGAAGATGAAGAAACCCCAATATGAACTAAGTTAGAGACAAAAAAAAACCAATTGACTTTTGTAAACAAACCACAGGAAGTGCAAGCATGTATAGAATTGCACTATCAGAACTCTCTGTTGGTTTCATTCCTTACTCTTTCAGTAGTAGTGACACTGCAGTGAATTCTGTGACGTATCACATTCAGGACTAAAATATTCATCTCTCCAGATGCCCAACTGTCAGCCATCTTCAGGAACTGCCTTGACTAAAGACAATGCCTTAGCCCAAGTTCATGCCCACTCTCTAGGGCAGACCATATCCAATGGCTGGTCAGTGCAGAGAACAAATGCTTGGTCTCTTAGCCTGCCTCATTCTGAGCTCCCCATGTGGCCAGCCAAAGTTTTCACTGAGAAGACATTTCTGCCCAATATTGCTCACTACTCAGTCTTCCTTCCTTCTCTTTTCTTCCACAATAATTGATCCCAAAAGCGTTACCTAAAAAATTTGCAGAAAACTAATCTCGTCTCAGAATCTACTTTCTGGGGAACTCAACCTTCAACTACATCTCATCTTCCCATCTTTGACATCTTTGAGGAAAGGGGGCATCTATTTTCCAGCCCTGTTTCAACAACTCCTGAAAAAGACTCTCAAAAAGCACTAAGTATGTGTTCTGACCACTTTGTGTGGCCAGTGCTGCCATATTGAACAGCACAGCTCTGGGCCAATCACTGTGGCCTGGAGTCTCAGATATTATGATTGGCCCATCCTGAGGTAGGTGTCCACCCTTACACCAATAACTTTGGGTAGGGAGACAAAACGGTACCTTCCATTTGCTTCAGAGTTGGGTTAGGAGAAATCGTTTCCTAAAATAAGTGAGGAGAATAGCATAGAAATTACATGAGGAGGAAACAAAGGAAACTGACACTCTTCTACCTCTCTTTGTATACCTCTGTTTTTGTTGAATAGGTGTCTTCTTTTATCACTGCATTCAAATCTTGAGTCTTATTCTATGATCCTAGGTGATCATATTCCTGTATTCTTCAGCTCATGTTGTAAGTTACACAAAACAATACATTGCCACTGATGCATATGAGTGTATGTTTATTGGTTATTCTTCAAAAGGTATGAAAATTTTATTTTCATCATATTGCCCTAGTAAAATAATATTTTTCTCTCTTCCTTCTGGAGATGTCCCAGTTCTCCTTCTGGAGATGTCCCAGGTCTCCACTCTGCTTTCTATGCAGACCTTCCCTTGGGTCAAGGCCATGAATGTTTATTGGTTGGTTGTGATGTGCAGCCTAAATTAAGAACAACTACCTTTCACGTTTTCTTAAGCTTTGGCCTCCTCCCCTACCTTGGAGAGGTGAATCTCCTCTTTCTCTCTCTCTTTCTGATTTACTTTCTGAATAAACTATATTTTCTAATAAAAAAGAAGAACAACTATCTTACTGCTTGTTGGCCCCAAGTGGCAAATTATTATTGTAAGTTCTAACCTACCCCACACAGTTCAGATGTATTATATACCAAACCCTTTCTAAATAAATGTACCCAGGACCCAGGCACAATCTCTTGACTATAAAATAAGTTTACAAATCTCCCTAGATATTGAAAGCGCATGGTCCACACAAGAAAGTCAGCTGGGACTAGAGGGACAGCTATTATGTTCTCTAGTCATTCAGTCCTCAATGTACTGACAGCTCCTTTCTAAATGCAAAAGTATTTCCAAAGCCTACGGAGTTCAAAATTGGCCCTAAAGCCAAATTTACTGGGAATAAAATTGCTTCTAACCTTGCATCATTTCACCCAATGGATATATTCTTTCCGCCTACTGATCTTAACTCTTTCTACCTATTTGTCAAAATCTGCTCTGCTGAATCCCATTCACTGTACATGATTAATAACATCAAATTTGTTTAATTGTTTAAATTAACTTTAACAGAGCTCAAAAGTGTATCACAGGGGCTGTCTTTTTTATCTTAGAAATTTTGACATTTGATTTTGAAATTACATAAAATGAGATTAGCCCCAAAGAAAGCAGCAGAAGGGAAAAGAAAATGACACCAGAAATTTTAAAGCCTCAAATCTGCTCCTGATAGGTCAATTTTTCCAATAACAAAAATAAAAATATTGAACAGCTTACATTAGAGTTCTCACTATGTGTCAAGGGTTGTACAAAGTACTTCCCCTGTGTTATTGTATTTTTCCCTTGAAACAAACTTGTGAGGTGGGTAGATTTTTTACTTAGTTCCATTTTGTATATGAAAAATTAACTAGTTGTCTAAGCCCTCCTGTCTCCCAACCCTCAGTTAATTAATAACAGAAAGGAAATAAACTTGACTCCAAACAGGAACCCCTAGCCATCACAAAATGGGCTTCCATTTGTCTCCAAGGGCACATGGTTATTTGTCAGCTTTTCTAAAGGATTGCATATTTAAAAGGCTTTTGTTATGTATTCGAGGACTTTTAAGATCTATTAATTTGATTATATGTTCATCAGAGTAGCCAAGAGTTGTATTTTAGGCAGGTAAGGAGAGCAAGTTTCTTTGAACATGTTTGCAAAGTGATTTATGTTTATGTTATGCTCATTGGACCATGACAATGGAAATGAAATGGAGACTAAATCCCTGTCAGATTCTTTTTTTTCTTCTCTTTCTTATTTACTGATTTTTTTTCTTAAATTACTATAGTCACTTAGACCAGTAATTTTAACCTTTTGGGGGTTACTGATCCCTTGAGACTCTGGTGAAACATGTGAGGTCCTTTTCCAGAAAAATCTTTATATTAACCAGCTTTTAAAAGTTATCTAAATTTTGGAAGATTTAAAGATGCCCTAAAGAAGCCTATCTGTTTAAGAATCTGAGGAATCCATGTTAAGTACTTCTAATTTGGTCAAACAAACTTAGATTCTTCCATTATATCTTGAAAACACCCGAAATGAGAGCCCCAGAAACCAAGGGAACATACTCTTCTCTCTCCATCTCCTTGACTTCTCAGGACAAAACCTGGGAATTCCCAGCCACATCATCAAGGCCACCAATCCTGGGCATGTAAGTTGAGACCCTTGCAAGTATAGCAGACCAGGTAGGTAAGTGGGGACTAAAATCCAGCTGGTATCCTGTTTGCTAGACCATGTACCCCAACACGGGGCTGCATCCACCAGGAGTGGGTACCTTTTCTAATTTTCACAAAGAAACCTGCATGTGGGTCAGTTAGTGTTCTTTATAACATCTATTCCCTGCACCATGTGTTAACCAGAAATGCCCTGGTCACAAAATCAAAAAGCTCCAGCTTAGCTTGCTTACAAACTGCACCCTCCCAACCTGAAGATCTAAATCACATGGCATCTGAAGGCCAGCTCAATCCATAAAGCTGATTTCCTTGGGTCCAGACTTCATTCTGCATGTGAGCAGCATCGGAGTGATCTTATAAACTTTTTACATTAATCTAATTTTATAGAAACAACTTGCTAACGGTTTTTCTTTAGAATGTGCATTTGATTTACCCAAGAAGTATTTTCTCCTTGTTTGCCCACCTGCTTATTCACCACAGCTTACATCAATGCAGTGTTTTTGAAATATAAACCACATTCCCTCCTAATAAGAGCCAGACTGATTTCAGTTTTCCAGTAGTGGAAACTTTATGGTGAAGATTTTCATGCCTGGTATGGTCAAGTCCAAATGTGGTTCTTCATTGACCTTGTCAGCTATTTGGAAGCCAAGGGTCTAAACCTTAGTCTTTTATCCATGCCACAAACATTTCTAAAACTCCTACTATGTACTAAGCGTAGGAAAGGCTGATAGGAGATAAAGGTAAGAATAAATGGTGATATCCATCTTGAAAATGCTATTATCTGAGCAATGAGATTAAATTAAATCAAGACTCAGATACTTGATGGGAAGAAGAGATAAAGCCCTGACTATATAGCTCTTGGGGCCATAACTTCTCTGTTTTGACTTGTGTACTAATTACCCCATATTTAATATGAAGCATGAATCTTGGTTGGTTTAGAGAAATCACCCTAAAGACTCAAGAATAATCCAAATTATCTCTAAGTTCTCTTCTAACTATAATGCTGTAAGGCATTGAGAGATAAGCCAATCCTCCAAAGTTTTTTTTTAAATTTTATTTTAAAGATGTAGGGTACAATTCAGGGTTAGGTATACAAATGGTCATTGTACAGGTAGTGTTTGGACCTCACTTTGGTCCCGACTTCGCCTGGTTTGAGATCAGGTACGCTTATTGATAAAGTGTGCCCCCCTTTTCTCCCCTGGTCATTTCCCACTACTGCCAATCCCTTTCTTTGTAGTTTTATGATAATTGTTCAGGGTCCACTTATAAGTGAGAACATGTGGCACTCAGTTCTTTGTTTCTGTGATAGATCATTGAGTTTTACAGACTCTAAATCCATCCAAGTTGCTGCAAAGTTCATAATATTGCCCTTCTTTATGGCTGCGTAATATTCCATCATGTATATGTACCACATTTTTAAAAATCCAGTCTACTTTCAGCAGGCAGCACGGGTTGGTTCCATGTTTTTGCTATTGTGAATAGTATTGCAATAAACATGTGTGCATAAGTATCTTTTTTATAGAATGATTTGAGTTCCTCTGGCCCCAAAAAATATAAAAATTGATCTTCCATATGATAGCAATCCTTCTGGGAATCCTCCAAAGTTTTACCATGTGTTTGGATAATGAGGAAGCAGAGGGGTCTAAGTCTTACGTTGAACCTACTTGTTTAAGTTACAGAACTAAGGCATGGAGTATAATCAGAGCCTGCCAGTTCAGGCCCTCTACTTTTGACTAGTGAGGACCCTGCACACCAAGCTTTAGTGGAAATGGAACAGTCTGTGTACAGGATTGCTCTAAACCACCTAATTTTAAGCTCACATTGCATTCCATCTCTGCTTTCTCTGTACCCCAACAACCTTCTCTCCTCCTCTTTGTTTTTTTTTTTTTGCTTGTTTACCCATCCCTCCAGACTCTGACCTTTTATGTTCTTGTTGCCTTGCACAAGGCGTGTTTCCTTTTCCTGACTCGAGGTGCTCATTGAGTCACCAATTCCATTTCTGTGCCTCTCTAAGCTGCCCCACCATGCGCTCTCAAGGCCAGCACCCAGTTTGGGTCTTACTGTTCTGGATCCTATGCCCAAATGTTGGGCATCATATTTTGGTATACGTGATGACTGGAATGACAAAAAACACACTGCGGTTCCCAGATGGGCCCTGCCTGACCAGTGAGTACCCCAACCTTTCACTGAGTGTGGCTGCAAATTTCACTTTCTTGGCTGTCTTCTTTGAAAGCATGATGGCACTAAGTGCCCATTATTGTCTAATCATTCATTCTATATGGAAGTACCTCTGATAAGGGAGTCTTTAAGAGCAGTGAGGGACCTGAATGAGTGACCTTCCCAGTGGCTCTTGAATGAACTTTGGTACTGGACCAGAGGCTCCTTCTTAAGACAGATTTAAGAGGGCTCCATGGAGACATTATCAATTTTGATGTTGGAGAGAAGAAGAATTTTATCACAATGCAACAGCCCTCCTGGCAGCTCTTGGGGTGGTGTTGATGTGTCCCCGAGGAGAGTTTCAATGCCAATATTCTGTCAGTTGGGCTGTCAGTGAATTGTTCCAGAACAGGTCAAGCTATGCACACTTAGCATTATTTTTTACTATTAGAGGCAGCCCAACGAAATGAAATTTTTCTCTGGTCCAGGGAAATAATACAAAGGGAAAAGAAGATGTAAAGAGGCAGAGAAGCAAGCCAACAGCTCCAATAGCATGACAAGTGATGGGAAGACTAGTCTCCAAAAACACTCTCTGGAGTTATACTTTGAATAATGACTGAGTCTGGAAAAGAGAACTAGTCAGGGCCACAGGCATTTAAATAAATGCTTTCATCCTGGAGAAAAGATGACTAGTTAGATGGGGTTTTGGAGGATTACAGCAACAATAGTAGTCAGACCGTTTCAGTGATTTTTTTTTAAATTTGGAATTGCATGTAATGCATTGTGTTGTAGTATATGTTGGTACCAAGGCATATATACCCTAAGGTGCATTTTATGAGTAAAAAATAAAGTGAATTTTGAATAGATCTAAGAATAACTAATCCCTTTCTTTTGAAAAGTTCCTATGCATGTCTGCAGAGCTCAGTGAGTTTTTTGAGGTCTTCCTGAAGTCAAATGCTTCTTCAATTCATTGGGGGTACTATATTTTATTTCATGTAGAGAATGTGAAGATGGAATTTGGCAGATGTTAATTTTTATAGTAAGCCAGTGGTGGATTGATGGGTTAGAGGAAAATAGGACAGGAGCTATGGAAGGTCATTTATGACTGACAGGAAGGGAGAGGACGAAGGAGGAGAAATAGAATGAGGAGAAAGAGGAGGAGGAGTTGGAGGAAAGGAAGAACAACAATGACAATAATGCCCTGGCTTTAACATATACAAAATGCTTTTCTCACTGGAATGTTAAATTCTTAAAGGTAAGCATTTGTCTTAATTGTACTTGATTCTTTGATTACTACCATGATATCGGGCTCATAGTAGTAACTTAGTATTAGTTTCATGACTATACCAAAGAAGAGCTGATTGAATGAATTCACCATTTTACTTAATTTTTACTATGAGTATGGATTTGTTATCTTGATTTACATATGAAGAAAGCAAATGACTTGTGCAAGATTGCATGAGTCAAAAGTAGAGACAGAATTCCATCCCAAGTCTTTTGGCCTTTACCAGTGCCTTCATACAGGAACAGAGCTCGCATCTAAGGTGACTGAAGATTGGAAAAGACTTTGAAATGAAACTTAGACTGGGTGTAGAAAGAAAAGAGAGGTGCTTTGTTTTACTTTTTAAGATCAATTGTTAGATCAGTCAGCAATTGCCACAGTAATTCTACGTAAACAAACCTCCCTCAAACTCAGTAGCAGTCAACAAGTGTTTATTCCCAAGATAATGGGTCTGTATGTTGACTATTAGCAGTTGGATTGATCTAGAACAGGCTCAGCTGAATGACTCTGATTCTGGCTGCCATTTGGACCAATTTTGCATCCTTTTTATGTGTTGGGCTCAGAGTTCTTCCAAAGTAATCATTTGGGGCCCAGACAGAAGGTACATCAACTACCTGAGAAAGTTATTTTCATGGTGATGATTGGAGAACCAGAGATCAAGCCATTCCTGTGTGCACATTTCAAGCTTCTGCTTTTATCTGCTCACACTTTTGTAAATAAAGTCATACTTTTGACATATTTCAGATTTGACTCCATACCACTACTATAAAGCAAATATCACCAAAAACCAAGCCACACCAATTTTTGGGTTTCACAGTGCAATATTAAACACTTTAACATTAACATATTAAAGTTATATTTACATAGTACCATATCGATTAAGTATCCAATAGCATTATATCAAAAATAACAATGTACATATCTTAAAAATATCCTATTGTTAAAAAATGCTGATGATTTTCAAAGCCTTCAGAGAGTTGTCATCTTTGCTGGTGGAGGACCTTACCTCAGTGTTGATGATTGCTGTCTCATCAAGATGGCGGTTGTTAAAAAATTAGAGTGATGATGGCAATTTCCTAAAACAAGGCAACAATAAAGTTTGCCACATCCATTGGTTCTTCCGTTCTTTTTTTTTTAAAGGTTGCACAGTTTTGCTAAACTTTATTCACAACTAGCCCTACTTAATAATTCAAGAGATCTATAAATCTCGTGTTCAAATGTAAGTAACCATCATATGTTCAAAAATAATCTTCAAATTTGTGCTCTGACTCAAATTTGGCACAATGAAATATATGAGAATCAGATGACACAAATGATACCACCTCAGCATATAAAAAAGTACTGAAAGTCACATAGCAAGTTAGGTATGACATAATTTATTAAACCCTCAAAGTGAACTGTAATCTTCCAAAGTTACACACACCACAATACATCTTTACACAGGTAATTTTATTTTCTTCTGTGGGTATCGACAGTGCTCATAGATTGTAATTTGAAACATTCAGAAAGCCCATACCTGAATATTGTCACACTTCTTTAATCACAATTCAATAACTATTACAGTTATGTCTACTAAAGATAATGAACAAAATAGTATGTCTACACCATTCCCTTATAAACAAGGCTTTTGTGCATAATAGTAACGAATGAGATTAATGCATACCATGATATCAATAGGGAAAAGAACTTCTCTTTAAATAAACTATTCTGCTTATAAATAATCTCTGAATTTTTAGTACTATGGACCACTATGGGAGAATTCATCTGGGAAAGAGGCAAGAGACAGGGAGGGCTAGCACAGAGGCAAGAGGACTACTGGGCTGCTGCCCACATGATGACAGACACCAACACAAGGACTGTCTGGGGAGTATCTCAGTTTTACTTGAATTCCAGCAAGTTGCAGTCAATCTCATAGTACACATAGGGGTAGTATTCCTGTTGGCCCTGGTTTAAACCTGAAATATCCATAGGCGCATCAATGATAGTGGCCGCACTGCTGTCTAGATGTTTATAAAACTCATATAATACTTCTCTCAGTTTTTTCATTGTTTTCTTACTGGACTGAAGTAGCATTGCTTAGAAATTCACGGTCAAACCATACCTCAAAACAGACTAAACAAAAACCCTTAATGCTTTCACACGAATCCACTCAATAAATGCCTCACTGAAATTCACTTCCAACCACTGCACAAGTGGTCCAAATTGTTTCTTCTTGTCAGTGGAAAGCCTGTTCATTTCTTCTTTTCTGCTTTCATCTCCTCTTCATTATACTGAAAGCCACAAATGAGGAATTTGTTTTCCCTTGCTTTATGTCTGAAGTCATCAACTGCCTTGCTGAAGAAAGTGACATTACAAAGGTAACTGCCTTGGTCCTCTGAAAGAACATTGCTAGACCTTGGAACAACTATTTCAGCTAGTGTTTCATACTGCTTAATCCAGGCGTTGTGGTTTAACTTGGGAACTACCACCAGTAATGTGACTAGATACTCTGAATCAAGAACAAAGTCATCCTTCTTCACAATTTCTGCTAGACTTCTAGTTAGCAAACTTCCTGCTTTCTTTCTCTCCAAGTTCCGAAGGTTCCTTTTCAGGTTATTGCATGCAGATGCTTGAGATTTCAGGACATTATCAATCTGAGTTGCTCTCTTAGCAATTATTTCAGAAATATTTTTCAGGGGCTGCATGATTGGATACTTGGCCATATGCCATTGGAATCTCGCTATATAAACAAGCAAGTCAACTACATTGGCCAGCAGATACTCCTGAAATTTATCTTTATTATCCTCCAATACATCAGCCATGTATTGAGCCACTTTCTTTATCACCCCTTCTACAAATGCATCCAGTTTAGCCAGTTCATCTGACAGGCCAACCAAGATGTTCAGTGTGCCAATTCTTAAGTCAGGAATGTTGAACTTGGAGGTGACAGCAAGATTATTGTTCTTCGTAGTTGCCACATGTAGTTTCTCCCATGTTTGCTGACAGATTTTTCTCTCCAGGAGCAAATATAAGCCAGAATTCAATCATGTTTATTACTAGGTCTTTCTTCAGAAATCCAGACAGATGCTGACTTCAACTTTATTTCCCACTTCTCCACAATGGAATCCACTATGAACCTAGAGTATTGACTCCTCCAGAAGCACTCCCCCACCCATCTTCAGGCCTTCAAATCTCATGGCTTTCCCTGCCCAGGAAGGTGTCAACAACGAAGTGGCAGCAGTAACAGGTACGAAGGCAGGCAGCCCAGCAGACGTTAAAAGCTCAGCGCTCCATCCCTCCCTGACCTACGCTCTGGCCTCACAAGGCTTCCTTGACACCAGCGCCCACAGAGCAGGGTTCTTCCTTTCATGAAAGACTTCTCTGTAGCATGCCATGATGTTTGATAGCATTTTACCCATGGTAGACCTTTCCAAAATTAGAGTCAATCCTTTCCAACACTGCTGCTACTTTATCAACTAAGTTTATGAGATATTCTAAATCCTTTATTCTTATGTTAACAATGTTCATAGCATCTTCACCAGGAGTAGTTTCAAATCAAGAAGCAATTTTCCTAGTTCATCTATAAGAGATTCAAGTTGGAGCAGGAGATGGCAGCAGCTCAGTCCCATCTTTAGGCTCTGCTCCAGTTTTCATGCTGTTTCTACCACATCTGTAGGTATTCCCTCCCCTGAAAACTCCTATAAATTATGAATATTCTTAATTAGAAGGGTGAATTCTTTGCAGAAGGTTTTCAATTTACTTAAATCCATCAGAGGAACACTATTTATGGCAGCCATAGGCTTAAAAAATGTATTTCTTAAATAAGACTATATAGTCAAAATTACTCCTTGATCCATGGGCATCAAATGGATGTTTTGTTAATGGACATTAAAACAACATTAATATCCTTGCACGTCTCCATCAGCGCTCTTGGGTTACCAGGTGTATTGTCAATGAGCAGTAATATTTTGAAAAGAATTTTTTTTTCTGAGTAGAATGTCTCAACAGTGAGCTTAAAATATGCAGTAAGTCATGCTGTAAATAGATGAGCTGTCATGCAGGTTTTGTTGTTTCGTTTTTAGAGTAAAGGCAAAATAGATTTAACATAATTCCTTAGGGCTCTAAAATTTTGGGAGTAGTAAATGAGCATTGGCTTACATTTAAAGTCACCAGCTGCATTTGTTCCTAACAAGAGACTCAGACTGACTTTTGAAGCTTTGATACTAGGCATTGACTTCTCCTCTCTAGCTATGAAAGTCTTTGATTGCACCTTCTTCCAATAGAAGGTTCTTTCATCTACATTGAAAATTTGTTCATTAGTGTAGCCACCTTTGTCAATGATCTTACCTTGATTTAGATAACTTTTTGTAGCATCTACATCAATACTTGCTGCTTTACCTTGTACTTTTATGTTCTGGCAATGACTTATTTCCTTAAACCCCGTGAATCAACCTCTCCTGACTTCTAACTTTTCATCTGCAACTCCCTCACCTCTTTCAGCCTTCACAGAATTGAAGAGCCTTAGGTCCTGGTTTAGGCTTTGGCTTAAGGGAATGTTGTATCTGCTTTGATATTCTATTCAGACTACTAAAACTTTTTCCATATTAGTGATAAGGCTGTTTCATTTTCTTAACATTTGTGTGTTCAGTGGAGTATCACTTTTAATTTCTTTCATGAACTTTCTGTTGAATTCACAACTTGGCTAACTGTTTGGCAGAAGAGGCCTAGCTTTTGGCCTATCTTGGCTTTTGACATGGCTTTCTCACTGAACGTTTTGATTTAAAGTGAGAGATATATAACCCTTTCTTTCACTTGAGCACTTAAAGGCCATTGTAGGTTTGTTCATTTGCATAATGTCAATATTTTGTGTCTCAGGGGATGGGAAACCAGAACAGAGGGAGAAAGATAAAAACAGCTGGTTGGTGGAGCAGTCAGCATACACACAACATTTATCAGTTAAGTTCACTGTCATATGGATACAGTTTGTGGTGCTTCATAGAAATTACAGTAGTAGCATAGAAAAAAATCACTGATCACAGATCATCCATAACAGACAGAGTAATAATAAAAGGGTTTGGAATATTGTGAGAATTACCAAAATGTGGCACAGAGACATGCTGTTGGAAAAATGGCGTCAATAGACTTGCTTGACACAGGGTTAACACAAACTTGTAATTTGTAAAAAGAAACAAACAACCCCTCCCCACGATATCTGTGAAATGCAATAAGGTAAAGTGCAATAAAATGAGGTATGCCTGTGTTCTGCCTTGCATCTGTAATTCTGGCTGACTGATGGAATGAGTCACCTAGCAACCAAAGCAAAGGAGACAAATCCGTCTACTTCCAAGGAACTGGAGTTAAGCTTCTCCAGGGACACTTCATTGGGAGATGACAGCTCGCTGTGGATATGTGACACATACTCTATGTACAGCTCTACTCTGGGCCACTTACTTTCATCAAACTTGCAAAACCTGGTAGAATTTGAGGTTTAACAATCCAACCAAAATTAGTTCAGGAGAAATCTGTATCAATTTTCATGTGCAAGGAAAATGAGTTCTTATGTCTAAGCCATTTTCTCCAGTGGGGACCTGAAGAACAATGGTTAAGAATCACAGAATCTCAAAATCCCCAGCTCTTTTCCCTTCTAATTGTGTGACTTTGGAAAAAGTAGTTAATCTCATTAAACCCTATGTTACTAATCTGTGGCTATAATAGTACCCACCTCATAGGCAGAGAGCCATTTTGAGGCTCAAATAGTAGCTATTGTTATGATTCAGGGTCAAGCAGAATGTAATCCACTGAATTGCAGAAGAATAGGTTTAAAGTTGACAAAAAAAGGAGTATCCCTGCAGGAAGTGTTGCAAATCTTTCTGTGAAAATTTATGGAAACTCCTTTCATGGAAGGTTTTAAAGATAATATTGACTATAAAATTATGTGATGGATGTTTCAGGCTACTCAAGAATTTACACAATCAAGTGACTGTCATCACCTCAAAGTTACCGCCTTGGAAATTTATACCTGATTCTAATGATATTGCTTTTGAGCAAACTCTTTGGTACCTTATCACTAAAATGGCATTCAGAGAATGGAATGTCCTTCCTTCAAGAACCTTTTATAGAGGATAGCCATCATAGTGTCAGAGCTGGTATGACTTTTAGTAGCAACCAAAAGTCATTCAAAACTAGTAAAAAGCGATAACTATACAAGGAGAGAGACTCTTATATGCCTTAAACACTTGCATTGACATTTGCATTCATGTCTTCTAGATTATATGAGGAGATTAGAGATGAAAAGGACAAAAAAATACAATAAAAGGATGTCTTCAAACTTAATATATGTTGTTTTAGTTGCAAATGCAGTTGTCTTTTATTTCTTGAATAGTTGACATACAATTGTTTACTGTATTTTCTAGCATTTGTGGTGAATCTGAAGTATTTTATATGTAAGAGCTTTCTTTAAAAGGCTCATTTTTGAATTTTAAAAAAGTGAGAATCTAGTTTCCCATAAAGACTCTTTTCAGAATCTCATATTATTTTTCCCTAACTTTCTCACAATTTGGTCACAGCCAGAGATGATTTAATGGGAAATATTTCTAATCTCTCTTGACAGATGGATTCTATTTATTTAAGACTCAGACCTGATTAGCTGGGGGCCATATACAGTGAGAATTCTTAATGATCAAAGCTTTCACTTCTTTTCCAACCAAATACCACAGGACACACTCACATATCTGGTGGGTATTTAGATAAATACTAAAGTGGGCCAAATCATAGGAAGGTAACTGTTTTCTCTAATATTGGTGTGCCTACCATTCTTGGGAACCAAGTTAATCTATCCTGTAGGGGTGAAGTACAAAAGTGAGTGAGACAGATGAATTGGAAGAGAACACAGAATCTGCCAATGGAAAAGAATTTGTGTGGAGAGCGTTTACACTTTGGGAAGACCAGAATATTATTCCTTTTCTTGGATCTGCTTCTCCAGTATCTCTCCACCTCAGTGCATTCACGTTTGTTCTGAAATCCACCAGTAAGAGGCACCATCTTTGGGAATGTGTTCTGGAGAAAGTATTCCCTAAATGCAGGTAAAGTTGTTCTTGATCATTACACCCAAATCTTCTAAAATATTTCTGCTGAGGTCATATAAAGCCGCTGGAATGACATCTGGACAAGTGTCTATACCATGACTGATGACCTAGGGGTCTTTGGTGACCATGCTGGCTACAGAATTGTGGAGTAATGAATCTGTCCCTCTGTCCCCATTGGGCATAGTCCTGACTACTTTCAACCTTGATCTGAAGCTCTCTGCGGGGACTGGTTCTCACTTGTAGCTCCTCTTTGGTGAGAAAGAACATTATGAGGATACTTTCTGGCCCCTACTGTTTCTGAGTTTAGGCTACAATTAGGTCACACAGGTGCTAGCCTCCCCCATTCTTGGCCCTGTGTGGAAGTCCTTGCTAATTAATTTCAACTCTTTTTTTCCCCAAGTGAATATAGGATCATTCTCTGAGTTTTTTTTTTTTTTTTTGTCTAACAGTTTTGGAAACCACAACCTATCAATAGGTGTTAATTTGCAAGATGAAACCTATTTGCTATCAAGACTCTTAGTCAAGTCCAAGAAGTTCAGAAAGCAGATGTTCTATGTGCTGTTTCCTCCCATATTTTTTAAAATGACAAGAAGCATATTCATAATATGCTCCATCTAAGTGTTACTGCTTTAGAATCAGAATACCTGAAAAATTAAAACAACTTCAGAGATCATTTAATTCAATCTGTTCATTTTGCCAAAGAGAAAATGGAGTCCCATTGTAGAGTCTCTCTCTCTCTCTCTTTCTCTCTCCATCTGAAACTCTTACAAATGGGGGATTCCTCAGTTTGTTTCAGTGGAAGCAATGCCTGATTCTCACTATAGATGCTGAAATCTTAAATTTTCACATTCTCAGCCTCTCTTGCAGCTAAGGCATGGGCATGTGACTGAGTCTGTACTAATCAGAGGTACCTGTTCCAAATTCTGAATTGGGTACCTGAGGTGTGAAAAAGCAGAAAGATTCCTTTTTGATGGCAGATGCTGGCAGCCATGTTTTTAAGAACTCCAGGCCTGATGCTACAATAGTGGTATTCCTGTTCAGTTCTGGTGGTAGCAATCGTGTCCTTACCTAGTTTTGTTGCATGGCTTGACTGTGGTCCTAGTTGTTGCCTGCATCTTACGTGAACAAGCATTTTCCAAGCCTTGTGTTATGGCTTTCCTGCTTGTTTTGAGAGCTACCTCTTGTCTTCTCAAATACTCACCTGCTTAAGTCAGCCAAAGTTTTAGTTTTTTGTTGTTGTTTTGGCTTGTTTGCGTTTTAGTTTCTTGCATATATGAGATCCCTGACTCAAATGTAGCCTTCTGGGAACAAACAAACAATAGGGTCTTGTGGCAGAGCCGGAACTGGGGCCATTTAACTCCAGTCCTATGTTATTTACACAGGGCAACCGTTTTGCTGTTACTAGGCTAATGTCATTTCAAGTTCATTTCTCTACCTTCTACTGGGAAATGCTCCACTATTTCTGCTTTTCTTCTCCATCTGGAATGAAGGAATAAACAATTCTCCTCCATCCAGAGCAAAGGAACAAACAATATAGAATCAGTTTCACTCAAAGCATAGTGAGTAGCAATTTAGGGGCCTGTGTTAGTGAGAAGTAGACTAGGCAGAGTGTGATCTAAAACTCACAATATCCATGGCTTGAATAAGCTAGAAGAGTGTTTTCTTCTTCCATAAAATAGAGTGCAGGTTCGCGACCCAACTGGGCAACTTGGTGAGACCTTATTTCTACAATAAATTAAAAAATTAGCCGGGTGTGGTAGCGTGCACCTGTAGTTCCAGCTACTTGGAAGGCTGAGGTGGGAGGACCGCCGGAGCCCAGCAGGTCGAGGCTGCGGTGGCTGGGAGCGGCCACTGGACTCCAGTCTGGGCAACAGAGTGAGACTCCAACTCAAAAAAAAAAAAATAGAGTGCAACAGCATGGGGGGTATGAAGCCCTGGGCTGTTAGAGACCCAGACTCCTTCCCTCTTACTTCCCCTTCATCCTCAATACTAAGTGTCCACTTCATGGTGTGTTGTAGTCAACATATGGTTGTAGACAGATGGCCTGCAGAGTTGAAAATGTTTACTCTCCAGTCTTTTTTTTCCCAGAAGCATGCAGACACTTGCTAAAATTCTTTCCAATCTCAGTGTCAAATATGTAAGTGCACATCATTCTAGGTTTTTATAGATTCAGGTGAGGGTTTTAGGGGGGTGGGGTCAGTGGAGCAAATCAGAAATTGCTTCAGCAATGCCTACTGTGCAAGTTTTATCCTACCTGGTACCAATACTGGGTGACTCTCTTTGGTTTGGCAAGGTTAACTTCAAGTTTCCAAGCTAAGGCAAAAGCAAAGCTCCTCCACAGAGTGGTGTCCATTGGACAGCATGCATATGCCTTTTCATGGCAAATGCTAGGCACAGATGCTGCCGCACCAAGAGATGGACGCTTTTAGCTTGAACTATTTCAGCCAAATTTAATATTTGATCACATAAAATGATTGCATCATAATTCTTAAGCACACAATGAATTCTTAGCAGCCTGATTTCTGTTCCTTCTGAGAATCAGAAATTATTATGTAATCAATACTGCACAAAGACCCCAGAGAAATAACGAATCTTACCTATATAAAAAGAGGATGATCATTTAACATTTGGCAATGCCAAGATTTCAACTACTAGTAGTTTCACTGATCATCTGCAACACTTTCTTCATTTTCTCACTTCTCACCAGTTCAGACAAGCAGAGGTATGCAGGATAGAGACCAGTGTTTTGTAATGGAATATGTTCTTTCTATCTCACTCCAATGCATTTACATGGTAACTATAAAAAGCCTTCCTTGAATAGGTTTATTACTGATGTTATCCTGTAACCAGAGCAGGCACTCTCACTTTTAATTATCTTTCCTCCTTAGCTTCTGAAAGCAATTCCTTTAAGCTATGGAATCTACACTGGCATCAATCATTTTAAGGGGCAGGCCTCCCACTTCATTGAACACATAAATAATATTTCTTTTCCTTCGACATTGGCTGGTCAAGGTTGACATGTAAGAGTTAAAATCATTTTATATTTCAGTAATTGCAGCTACCTCAGCCTGTGGAAGGAGTGATGAATTGTCCTAATGAGAGCAACAGAAATAACAATAACTACTGGCAAAACACTTTGACAATTACAAAATGTTTTTATATAAACTGTTAAAAAACAACGACAACGAAATCTTTCAGCCCAACTTCATGCTGCTTCATCTAGTGAAAGTGCCAACCCTAAGCAAATAATGATTTTGGCAATATTTTTCTTTAACAGAAAAAAAATGCTATAGTGATCTCAAAGTTCAGCAACTATTCTCAAAGAAAAAAAAAAACAAAAAACATAGCTCCAGGTCTGCTTGATGGAAATCAAACTACTCCAAATTATGGGCTGAACGGACAAGATTACACAAAGGGATACTATGAAAATCGAAAGCATTGATTTTTGCAGGGCAGAGCACAGGCTCCCAACACTGAGAGAGCACCTGACGCTCCGGTTGCCCCTCGTCTCTGGCTGGGAAACATCAAGCAAGCGTTGCCGGTGGTGGAGAGGCAGCGTGGGTTGCTACTGCGTGTTTAAGCAGGCATTTGCAGAAATACTGTGGGAGGCAACTCAGCTCCCTTAGGAAAAACAAAGCCAGCTCCCCTCAGATGCTGCTCTGCATGACATCACAGAGCATCTCAGCTGGCCTTTAGAACAAGCAAAGCGCCATTCAATAACAACTGCCCTTTAAACTCTGGGTTCCTATGTTGGGGTTAACTCATGCCAACGAGCACTGGGCACTCTGACCCTGTGCATCCCAGGAACTCCCTGAAGAGGGAGGAGGCAGAGGACAAATAAATCTGCATGAGCGGAAGCATACCTCTTTGCACGATTGATACTGTGGATAACTGTCTTCTAGCCCAAAACGGTCTGAGCTGCTGAGCTGACGCTGGACAGGGAGGGCTGCTTTCTCGCACTTGATTCAGGTGGTGGTGGGAAGGTGAAATGCTGAGGGAGGCTGGCTGGCTCTTCCCTTCTTTCTTTGTTTCCTGGTAATTTTAATGTGTTGTATTTAATAAATGCCAGAAAAAAAAAACCCCACAAACTGAGTCCGTCTGAACCCACCAAATTTTATCAACAATAATATATATATATCATTCTGAAAACATGGGTTTGTCAATTACTGTGATTTTATTTTGTGAAACCAGTGTGGTTGCCGTGTGGTGGTGTACCTATCTTGAGGTTGCAGACGGTATATATAAACAGCATGTGACTTTTGCTCTACCCTTGGCCTCTGCTTACCCCTCCAGCCTCTCTTTCCTCCTTTCACACTTTGCTCCAGTCACATCAAACCTCTTTTTTCTCTAACACCATGTTGCTTCCTGTCTCAGAGATTTTGCATGTTCAGTTTTGCCTACGCCTACCCTCCTTTCCCTTGTGGTTGCCTGCCTTCCATCCAATCCTCGCGTATCAGCTTGGAACAAAATTTGCTGTGCAAGGTATTTTTCACCCCTAAATAAAATTATATTCTCCCGTTATGTGATTTTTTAGTACCTTGTACATCTTTTGCCTTCATCATAATGGTGACAAATTCATATACAACACAGAGTGCTAGACGCTATTCTGAGACTATGCACACACACATATACAACACACACTCACATACATACACACCAATATATCCATGTATTTTGTATGTATGTATGTATCTAGGTTCAGTTGAAGGTTGGTTGAGTATACAACAGCAACGGATAGATCAAGAGATGATAGATAGATGAGAGTGAGAGAGAGAGAGAGAGAGAGGGAGAGAAAGGCAGACAGCCTTTTTGTGTGTGTGTCATTTCTCTCTAAGGGAAATACAAAATGCTCCATGGTGAACATCCAGCTGACAATTAAGGATGCCATACTGCCTCTTCAGATCACAAGCCTTCCCTGTGTGTATCTTCTCAGGAGCAATGCCAGCAGAGGCAAAAAGAACAAGAAACCAAAGTTTGTGTGCATGCCTGGTTTGATCAGCTGGTGTAAAAGTTTCATCTAGCAAGAGCCCTGCTTGGCTACACACAGGAAGGAAGAGATTTAATCTCTCAGTAAAAGTGTGATATCGACAATAAAAGAAAGGCATATATCAGTTGTACTAGTTAGGTAACACAAACAAACCACTGTCACAAATCAACCAAAAAAAGGAATACCAATTCACACACAATGTCAGTTTCTTTCTTTTTTATTTTAAAGATGTGGATACAATTCAGGATTAGGTACCTAAGTAGTCATCGCACAGGTGAAGTTTGGCCCTCCCATTGGTCTTCGTGTCACCTGGTTTGGGATCAGGTGCTCTTACTGATATTATGTGCCACCTCGCTTCTCCCCCCAGCAGTGTCCTGTTACTGCCAATCTCTTCCATGTAGTGTTATGATAAATGTTCAGGGTTTACTTTTTTTTAAATTTTAGAGCTATGGGGTACATGTGAGGATTTACTATATAAGTAAATAGTGTGCACGTGAGATTTGGGTTTTTAGCGAGTTCTTTCTCCCCTTAGTAGTATGTGGTTGTGTGTCCCTTATCCCTCCTCCCTCCCTTCCTTCTTCAGCGGTGTCTGGTGTCTGTTATTCCCACCTTTTGCTCATGTGACCAGTGATCAGGGCCCACTTATGAGTGAGAACACGCAGTCTTCAGATTTTTGTTTATGTGATAATTTACTTAGAATGATGGTCCCCGGCTGCATCCATGTTGCTACAAAGGATACTATTTTGTTCTTCTTTATGGTTGCATAGTATTCCATCATGCATATGTACCACATTTCTTCCTCCAGTCCACTTGTTGGGCATCTGGGTTGTTTCTACATTTTGCTATTGTGAATAGTGCTGCAATGAACATGAACATGCATGTGCAGGTATCTTTTTGGTAGAGAGATTTATGTTCTTCCGGGTGTATCTCCAAAAGTGGGATTGCTGGATCTATGGTAGCTCAATTTTTAGTTCTTTGAGAAAGTGCCACACTGCTTTCTACAGAGGTTGAACCTACTTACATTCCCACAAATAATATAAAAGCATTCCCTTTTCTCCGCAGCCTCACCAACACCTGTTGTTTTTGACTCTTTAAATGATAGCCATCCTGGCACTTTATTTCTTGCTGAGAAGGGCCTGTTCTTCTCCACACAGGTACTGCAAGGCTCAGGAAACTCTGCCATCTCCAGCATGTGTCTTCTTTGGTCACTGGGGTTTTCTCCATTCAGTTACAAAGACCTTTGAGGAGACCATGAGGGCAGTTTTCATAGATCATTCTGAAAACACAGGTTTGTCCACCACTGTGATTTCATTTTGCAAAACCAGTGTTGCAGTTTGCGGTGGTGTGCCTATCTTGAGGTTGTAGATGGCTTATATGGACAGCATGTGACTTTTGTTCTACCCTTGGCCTCTGTTTACCCCTCCAGCTTCAGCTCTTGCCTCTCTTTCTTCCCTTCACACTTTGCTCCAGTCGCAACAAACCTCTTTTTTCTCTAACACTGTGCTCCTTCCTGTCTTAGAGATTTCGCATGTTCAGTTTTGCCAATCCCTACCCTCCTCTCCCTTGTGATTGCCCATCTTCCATCCAGTCCTCACGTATCAGCTTAGAACAAAATTTGCTGTGTAAAAGTATTTTTTGCCCCCTAAATAAAATTATTTTTATTTTGAAAATACACCCAATCTGCTCACATTCCATTGGTTGAAGCTCAGTATGTGGTGTATTCGTTTTCTGTGGATGCTGTAGCAACAACCACAAACTCGGTGAGTTATAACTTATGTTTATTCTCTGTTCATTTTGGAAATCAGCAGTCTGAAATCAGTCTCTCTGGGCTAAAATCAAGGTGTGGTAGGACCACTCTTCCTCTAGAAGTTCGGAGGGAAAATCTGTACCCTGGCCTTTACCATCTTCTGGAACAGCACTCCTCATATCATTTTGTTTCTGACCCTTCCTCCACTGCAAAGCCAGCAATGTAGCAGATTGCTTCAATGGTCACAGTGCTTTCTTCTTTATCAAATCTCCCTCTACCTCCCTCATTTGTGTGTGTGCGAAAAGTAGGATTTATTAAGATGACAGAAAAGTTTCTATAGCAGGAGGGGACTTTAAAGAGGTTGCCCTCTGCCTTTCTCTTATAAGAACACTTGTAATTGCATTTAGAGTCTACCCTGATAATCCAGGATAATTTTCTCACCTAAAGATCTTTAACTACATTGGCAACATTTCTTTTGCTATATAAGCTAACAGTCACAGATACCATAGATTAGAACCTGGATGTCTTTGGGGCCATTGTTCAGCCTACTACTGCTTGCCCTCTGGCCCACAAAGATTCAGGTATATCCCACATTCATCCCCTCCAAACATTCAAAAGTCTCAACTCATTACAGCATCAATTCAAAGTCCAAAACTTCACCTAAAAGTCTTCGGCTCAGAAGTCCCACACATGGTTATACCTAACTGCAAGAAGACTGGAGAAAAGTTCTGTAAGTTCTAGTGACCAGTTGGCAGTCTTTGCCCCACTAATGATATCTAAAGAGTAGCCCCAAATATCTTGCTTTTGACCTAGCTATCAGGATTGAGGCTAAACCATGCCTAAAGTGGTCCTTACTCTCAATTATAATTTGGCAGCATGGTGGCCTTCTAGCATTGGTTTTCCTAAGTGCCTCGTACCCAAATATTTCTGCTTGTTTAGCCCTTTCATCCTGTCCAGCTAGAAATCACTACCACCAGGTTTGTTTCTTTAAATTCTATGAAAATAGGCCAGGCATGGTGGCTCAAGCCTGTAATCCCAGCACTTTGGGAGGCTGAGGTGAGAGGATTGCCTGAGTCTATGGGTTCGAGAACAGCCTGGGCAACTTGGTGAGACCTCATTTCTACAATAAAAAAAGAAAAAAATAGCCAGACACAGTAGCATGCACCTGTAGTTCCAACTTTTTAGAAGGCTGAGGCAGAAGGAACGCCTGAGCCCAGTAGGTTGACACGGGTCCCTGTGAGCATGCCATTGTACTCTAGCCTGGGTGATGGAGTGAGGCTCCAACTCAAAAAATAAAATAAAATTCTACGGAAATAATTATAAAATTAGTCACAGAGAGAAGACCCTCCTCTGGTTTTCTTATTTAGCACAATAATGTAGATTATTCATCCAGCCAACCATATATTGACCAGGTGTAGCAAGTAATGATGGGGTGAGGAACAAGGAAGATTGATGAAAGAAGACAAGCATTTTCTCTGTTACTATTTCTCTGAGTACTGACCTTGACATCCCCCATGGATGTCATTGGGGATCTTCAATGCAGAATAAAAGAAAGAAATGTAGAAAAGAAAGAAAGATGAATGGAAAAGAGCTTCTGTTGTAAGACAGTTATCTCAGATGGCTTTCATTGGCATTGATGCCAAGGCCTCCTCAGCCTTGTTCTGGTATGGATGAGAACATTGCTAGAAAAGGCAAACTTTGTATTAAATAATGATAATATCCATGGTGTACCAGGCACAATGTGGTATTTAGAGCCACACAGACCCTATTGAGATGTCTTTTCCATCACTTACTAGCTGTGTTATCTTGGACAAGATTGCTTAAAACTTTCAATTCTCAGTTTCCTTGCCTGTAGAACACAGATGCAAATGTCTACATCTCAGGGTTGTTGACATGAGGATTAAATAAAATAAAATGGGCCCAAATTCCTGATGTGTAGGGGACATTCATGCACATTAGCTTTTTTTTCACATTTCCCTCATTACTACCCAGAAAAGTTCTTAATGGGAGCCAGTAGCTAACAAGGAAGGAAAAGCTTTCTCCCACACATCTGAGGTGTGCAAAGACCTGCTTGAAAGACTGATGTCATGGCAGTTTCTCTTTCCTGGCAACTTGTGAAAAAAAGTATTGTCTTTCTACATCAGCATAAAGTTTCTTCTGTTTTACGTTGAATATGCAAAGTCCTTAGCAACCTTTTTAAAAAATTTTTAATCCTAGAGAAATATGGATTTATGAATATACAGAATTCCTTTTTACAATTTCACCCATTTAAGTTATTCCATCATTGTAAAGTTGTCTTTAAAATGAACTTTCTCTCTATTTCTCTCTCTCTCTCTGTCTCTCTCTCTCTCTCTCCCCTATGCTCCCTCACACACCCCTGGTATCTTCTCATTCTGCTACTCCAATTCCTATTAAAGAAAAAAAAAAAAGGAAAAGTTACTCAAAAAAGAACTAGCTTCTTAAAGATACCAAAATTGTTTAAATAAAAGCATATGTATATATGTATATTTATTAAGCACATTTTATTATAGCATTTTATAAATATAGAAAATATGCAGAAAAATACACACAGGTTGACATTCCCAGTGGCTTGGCAGACTGTGGGGTGTTGCAGGTAAGAGTGGATAAGCAGAGGGAAAGTAAGCAAGCAAGAAGAAGTAACATATACAATAGAATCCCATTTAGATAAATGTGCATGTATGCATATATGTATACATATAAAAAGAAATTAGAAGAAAAAAGATATCTTCAGAACTAAGACTACCCAGTGGTAGAAATGACCATGTAATTTTGCTAAATAGCAAAATATTACTAAATGGTAAATTGCCAAATTTGTATATAGCACAATTCTGCCTCAATATAAACCAATCAATCAATACCACCTTTATATATGTGATATATTTGCATAAGAAGAATGGAATAAAATGTCATTAATAGTCGTGAAGGAGATAGAGAATAATTTGCTGTTTTGTATTATTTTTGTAGTTTGAATTTTTTTTGATTAAGAAAAAAGTAAAGTTTAAAAAAAGTCTTTATGTTCAGAGCTAATACCATCCACCCAATGATCAGTTGGATAGGACACTGTCTAAGGTTCACTTCTGCTAAAACAGTGCACATTTTTGTATTGAAAGGTCCTAAAAGTAGCTTAAAATGTTGATACAGACCTTCTTTTACCCACTACTTCCTCAGTCCTATCTCCTATACATTACTCCAGCCATCAGAATTATATGTGTATTTTTCTAAATCCAGAGACAGTATTGACCAAAATGGTCAGTTTCCAGGACACTCACAAACTCTCTTTTTGTTTCCAGAGGTGGACTTTTTCAGAAGCTAACTTTAAATATGTAGACATACTCCTAGACAGTTAAGCTAGGCCTAAATCCCAATATTTGCTTGACCCTAGTTCATACACCCTGGATAGTCTTTTCTTTTTCTTTTATTTTTATTTTAAAGATGTGGGGTACAATTCAGGGTTAGGTATACAAATGTTCATTATGCAGGTACACTTGTTGATGAGGTGTGCCCCTCCTTCCCCTGGCAGTTTCCCTCAACTGCCAATCCCACCCCCACCTCTGGCAGTTTCCTACTACTACCAATCCCTTTTTAATAGTATTATGATAATTGTTCAAGATTTGCTTATGAATGAAAACATATGGTACTCTGTTCTTTGTTTCTGTGATAGATCACTGAGTATGATTGACTCCAAATTCATCCAAGTTGCTGTGAAGTCTATATGTTTGTCCTTCCTTATGGCTGCATAATATTCCATTATGTATATGTACCACTTTTTTTTATCCAGTCCAGCTTCGATGGACAGCATGGTTGGTTC